>WNWU01011962.1:48895-61306 GCA_012654045.1 Ptyas mucosa
TGTTTTTGTTGGGTATAATTACAGATTGTATGGTTATAGAGACTAAATTGATTTTAAATTTAATAACTGCAGCTAGACTTTTGGTGGCGCAATAATGGAAGAAGGAAGATTTGCCTACTATTGAAGAATGGACGTTAAAAGTAGCGAATTTAGCAGAAATGGCAAAAATTTCAGCATATTTGAAAGACTATTCACAAGAAAGATATATATCGGAATGGAGAAGATGGATTGATTATATTCAAAACAAATATCGGAATAAAAAGTATCAAATAGCTTATGAATGAATAGAAAAATTTAGAGTATTCATCCAACATTCGGCAGACTGTCCAGCAAACATTTTTGCCAATCTGTCTGGCAGGAGATGCCATCTATATAGCAACTTATAAATATTTTCCTTGTATGTAGTAGATACTACCAATTTCATGTTTCCCCACCAAATTTCTTGCCATTTTTCAAGGTAAATTGGGTAGCCAAAATTTTTCCCCCAGGCAATCATCGTGTCCTTTACTACTTCTTCGCCAATCTCTATCCTCATCAACAATTTATAACATTTAGAGATCATACCCTTTTCCTGACCCATCAGAATTTTATCTAATTCCTGCGGGTCAACATTTATGCTGCTTCTATCTCGATCACTTTTATATTTTGATTGGACCTGCAGGTAAGTCCACCAAGCTAGTTGAGATCCCTGAGAATTCAGCTCCTGTCTTGATTTTAGCTCTCCTCGCGCGTTCAACAGGTCTTTATATGTTGACTTTTTCGCGACATTAAATAGTATAGGATAGGTCAAAGCTTCTAAAGGCAATATCCAACAAGGTACTTTGGTATAATATTTTTTACTAAGCTTCTCCCAATTCCGAATTAGAATATTCCTTATATAGTGCCGAGTGAACCATTTACTTTGGGGAGCGTTATCCCGCCAGAGTGCCGCATGCCAACCTTGTTGCAGATCGTGGCCTTCTATCCTGAGAAGATGATTGTTGCTTAGAATGATCCATTCTTTAACCCAAACTAGTAAGGCGGCTAGATAATAATTCTCCCAGCACGGTAGACCAAGACCCCCTCTTTCTTTTGTCTCCTGCATCATTTTTTTTTTAATCCGGGGTTTTCCCCCTGCCATATAAATTTGGTTACTACCTGATTTAAGTCTATAAAAAAAATTTTGGGTAGGTTCGCTGGAGCTGTTTGAAAAAGAAAGTTACATTTCGGTAAAACATAAGATTTTATTGTTGCTACCCTTCCCAAAGGTGATAATTGAATTTTACGCCACTTATCAAGGTCTTTTCTTACCTGGGTTAGTATTTTAATATAATTATCCTCCTGGATGCTCAAGCACCTACACGTTAACCAAATTCCCAGGTATTTGACTTTACTAACTACTCTAAGTCCTGTTGCTTCCTCTAAATCCTGCTTACCTTTCTCTGGGATGTTCTTAGTTAAAATATTCATCTTCTTTTTATTAATTAACAGACCTGCTACAGCCCCAAACTCCTCAATTTTCTCCAGTAAGGATATGCACGATTTTAAAGGGTCTTCCAAGATAAAGGCCATATCATCTGCGAAGGCCTGGGTCTTGTATGTCTGATCTCTAATTTTTAGACCTTTTATTCCTTCATCATTTCTTATTTTACAAAGTAAAGTCTCTAACAATAGTATAAAAAGTAAAGGGGAGAGAGGACACCCCTGTCTTGTACCTTTACCGATGGGAAATTCTTCTGATAAATCGCCATTTATCAATAGTCTAGCGGTCTGTTTAGATTAAATAGCTTTGATTGCATTCAAAATTTTTTGTCCAAAGCCCATGTATTCTAATTGTGATAATATGAACTCCCAACTAACCCTATCAAATGCTTTCTGGGCGTCGATAAAAACTAAAGCGACCTGTTTATCTGGATGGTTTTCATAATATTCGAGTACATTTAACATAACTCTAAGATTATCTCGTAGTTGTCTCGACGGTAAGAACCCGTTTTGATCACTATGTATACATTCATTTAAAAAACCTTTTAACCTATTTGTTAGAATTGCTGTAAATATTTTATAATCTGAGTTCAGGAGGGATATCGGCCTGTAATTTTTTATATCTTTCGGAGGGGGATCTTCCTTAGGTATTAAACTAATATTAGCCTCCCTCCATGAATGGGGAATTTCAGCTTTTCCAAGCACCTCATTAAATAAATCCTGCATGTGTTCCCAAATTACTTCAAACAATGCTTTGTATATCTCAGCCAGGAGTCCATCTGTGCCTGGCGTTTTAGAGTTCTCCTGCTTCCCTACTACTTTTTCGATCTCTGTCAAAGTTATTTCCGCTTCTAAAATCTGTTTCATCAAATTAGATATCCTAGGTCAGTGATGGCTAACCTTTTTGCTGTCGCGTGCCAAAAGTGGGGATCATGCGGGGGGGGGTCGTGCATGCGTGTGCCCATACCCATAATTCAATGTGCCCCACCCCCTGCACATGCGTCCGTGACCCCCCTGCACTACCCCCACTTTTGGCATGCGATGGCACAGTGGGCCTGGTAGGCCTTTTTTCCACCCTCCCCAGGCTCCAGAGGCTTTCTTGGAGCCTGGGGAGGGTGAAAACAGCCTTCCCTCCCCCACCTGGGAGGCCCTCCAGAGGCCGGAAACAGCCCATTTCCCAACTTCAGGTGGGCCCGGAAGGCCCAAAAATTAGCTGGCCGGCGCGCATATGCTGAGTAGGACAACGCTCGCGTGCCCACAGATATGGCTCTGTGTGCCACCTGTGGCACCCGTGCCATAGATTCGCCATCATGGTCCTAGGTAGATCCGAATTCTCTACATACTTTTTCACCTTTCCTGCCGCTATCTCCTCCCTCCTATATAATTCCTTATAGAAATCTACAGCAATTCTTTCTTTCCCTCCCTTATCTCTTATTAGATTCCCATCCTTATCTTCCAATTGTTCAATTCTTCTGCTCTGTTTCTCCTTTTTTAGTCTAAATGTTAACCACCTCCCTAATTTATTGGCTGACTCAAAATGCTTCTGTTTTGCCGCCTTTATCTTATCCTTCATCGCATCAAGGTCCAAAAGGTTAAGTTGGTGTTTCAATAAAATTATCTGCTCTTTTGCTTCAGTGGCCAATGGATTATGTTGTAATTGTTCCTCAGCCTTTGCTAATTGACTTAATATCTCACCCCTATCTTGTTCTTCTCTTTTACGTTTGATAGCCATGTGTTTAATAATTAGTCCCCTTATGAAGGCTTTAGCGGCATCCCACACTATTTGAAGGGGCATCCCTGGTGTCCTATTCTCTTGGAAGAAGAAATTCACTTCTGTCTTAAGCGTTTGCATAAATTCAGGTTCTTTCAAGATCTCCGGTCTCATCATCCATCTCTTCCTAGTCTTCTCTTCCTTCTTTAAAACAGCTAATACTGGGTTGTGGTCCGCCCAATCATTCGGGCAGGATCCTAACCTCCATCACTTGAGTACTAAGCTCTTGCGACAACCAAATCATGTCCAGTCTGGACCACGATTTGTGCCTGGGGGAATAATAAGTCTACTATCCCAGAGCCTTGGATAGTACAGTGGTCTAAAGCCCTGTTATTAACATCAGCTGCCTGCAATTATTGCAGGTTCGAATCTCACCAAGGCTCAAGGTTGACTCAGCCTTCCATCCTTTCTAAGGTAGGTAAATTGAGGACCCAGTTTGTGGGGGCAATAAGCTGACTTTGTATAAATATACAAAAGTATGAAGGCTATTGCTTAGCGCATTGTAAGCCGCCCTGAGTCTCCGGAGAAGGGCGGCATATAAATCAATTTTTTTAAAAAAAAAGTATACTGTTCAGCCATCGAATTATGCTCCCGCCAGATATCCTTCAGTCCCAATTCATCCCTCATTTCATTACAAATGACTGGTAAAATCCTCTTATCTTGTCCTCTATTTTCCCCTTTTTGATTTTTCCCAGTTTTATAATCCCGTGTCCTATTGACTACTGCATTAAAATCGCCACAGAGACATACTTGCTCGTATTCCAGATCCCGAATTTTCCGTTGCACTTTCCGAAAGAAGGTTCCCTGTCTAGTGTTAGGGGCGTAGATTCCTATTAATAATACCTTGCTCTGTAATAATTCAACTTCCAATATAAATATTCTTCCTTCATCGTCTGCATATAGTTGTTTCGGTGATAGATGTTCTTTTACATAGATTGCTACTCCTCTCTTCCTCTCCTCCGTAGCCGCTACAAATAACTTCCCTGCTTTTGGGCATTTCAATAAATTTGATTGAGATAATTTGATATGGGTTTCTTGCAAGCATGTTATATCTACTTTAGCTTTAACAATTTTTGATAAAACACACCTTCTCTTTGTCGGGGTATTGAGGCCGTTGACATTCACCATCAATAACCTCACCCCTCGATCCATTTTTATCTATTAGTCCCTTTAGCTTTGGATGTCAGGCGAGTCTCTATTCCGTACTCTTTTACTACTCCTTCCCCCTTCCTCCCGTCCCATTTTCCTTTCCCATAATATACTCATGCTCCTCCCTCAGTTTTCCAATTATCCTTCTGATCCCTCTGATCCCCCTTTACTATCTCTTTGTCTCTTTCCTGTTCACTAGATCCCCAAAAAAAATTTCACAAAAATCCTGTGCATCTTGTAGATTTTCATTTTTAACCTTCCGGTCCTGCCACGTCACCAGAAGCCCTTCAGGGAGCAGACATCTATATGGCGCATTATGTTTCTTCAGTTGCGAGGTTATAAATTGATAATTCTGTCTCTGCTCCCGTACCCTTCTAGGTATCTGTTTTAAAAGTATAATCTGGTGACCTTTATAAGTAACATTCTGGTCTCTATTCTTGTGGAGAGTTTCATCCCTAAGCACCTTTTTAGCAAGCCTCACATGAATTTCCCTAGGCAGATTGTGGCATCTCGCGTAGTTAGTGTAGACCCGTGATGGCGAACCTATGGCACGGGTGCCAAAGGTGGCACGCAGAGCCATATTGGTGGGCACGCGAGTGTTGCCCTAGCTCAGCTCCAGCGCACATGCGCGCACCAGCCAACTGATTTTCAGGCCCTCCAGTCCCACTGGAAGTTGGAAAATGGGCCGTTTCAGACCTCCGGAGGACCTCCAGGGGGGATGGGGAAGGCTGCTTTTGCCCTCCCCAGGCTCCTAGAAAGCTTCTGGAGCCTGGGGAGGGTGGGAAACGGGCCTACCAGGCTCCCTGTGCCAAAAGCAGGGGGAAGTGTGGGGGGGTCAAGTGCGCATGCGCGGGAGAGCGGGGCGCATTGAATTATGGATGTGGGCACCCGCACCCACGACCCCCCCATGCTCCTCCCACTTTTGGCACGCGACGGCAAAAAGGTTAGCCATCACTGGTGTAGACGCAGTAAGCTTCATCTATATCACAATAGACTTCTTCTTTTCTTTTTCCAACTACTTCCGCTATCACTTCCCCCACGATCTCATCTAGCCATTCCTCTTTATCTTCCACCACGTTCTGGAGACATAAAAAAAAGGTGGATTTCTCCATCTCCAAAAATACCACTTCGTCTTCCAGTTTTCCAACCGCTTGCACACATCTACGTTCGCACCTCTCCATCTGGGCCTCCACTCTTTCAGTAGTTTTTTCCACCTTTGTCAGGCAGTCTTTGTGTTTGGTTAAGGTTAATTGCATCTCCCCCAGTGTTTCTTTTATTTGTTTAATCTCTCCTCTTAATTCACTCTCTTTCTCAAGCACCTGCACCGGTGACCTTGCTAGCTCCATGCTCTCACAATCTCTGCATACATTCTCCATTTCCCTCCCCCTAGTTCATTGGCAAGTTGAAAAGCATTAGGTTTGAAAGAAGCAAAGCAGTTCAGTCTTGACATGTGGACCCCCTGAAGGAAAAGGGTACCTGGAAAATATTAAACACAGATTAATGATGGTTGCTTAGGTGGTTTTAGCCTTCACTAATCTCCTTGGTTGCTTGGGGTATTTTGCATGGAATCTTTCTACTAACTTGTCTGCGCTAATGTTTTGGGCACCTACCCACTCCGCATTGACTGAGGGATATCCTTTCCACTGCACTAAATATTGCAATTTCCCCTTAAAGTATTTTGAGTCCAGTATCCTCTTTATCTCATAGTGTTTCCCCCCAACCCCCACCATCACAGGAGGTGGCGGCTTGTCCTCGACTGGCCTTAACTTGGAGCCTTGGAAGTACCTTAGGCAACTGTAACTCCACAGTAACTGGGTTTATGATTCGAACAATTGGGAATGGACCTATGTACTTAGGACTCAGTTTCTTACAAGGTTGGTTCAGCTTTAAGTATTTTGTAGACAGGTAAATTCTCTCCCTGATACTGAACTTCTGAGGGGCTCTCTTCTGATCTGCCTGTCTCTTTTGCAACTCCCTGGCCTTATTCAGGGCTTTCTGCACGTTTCCCCAAGCAACTTTCAGGGTCTCCATCCATTCAGCTATTGTTACTGAGGGAGGAGATTCCCTCAGAAACTCTGGCATTGGTACAAATTCAACCCCTTGTGCTGCCCCACTAACTCACACTCACACATCAGCATGGTTTATGGAGGGTTTTATTTGTCTTTGTCAGGGAGTTGATTGATCCCATCCCGGCTCTGGGATAATCGCACCCTGGTTTAGAGGTTTGGACCGAGGCTTTTCCTTGAATGTATACATTAAGAAAATAAAACCCGAAGAATTTCTAAGAGAAAACTCATTTTATTGTAAAGTAAAAAAAATAAAATAAAGATAACTCTTACTATCTAATTAATTGGCTACATCTTGCCAGCGTTCCTGCCTGACCTCTTGGCAGGAGAACAAAGGAGTAAGAAGAAGTGATAATGGAGGCTAGAAAGGAATGCACGCTTGCACACTTAATACTGATAACAAAACTTGGCAAAACTACAGTAAGCCTATTAGACCAAAAATGACAGCTCAGCTGGGAAATACAAGAACGCAGTGACAGTCTTCCCCCAGCAGTTCTCTTCACCCAGCTTTAGAACTGTCCCAACTGAAGCCAGCCACGAGCAAGGCCAGATTAATTCCCCAGGCAATGGCCAATTAGTCCATAACACAAAGAGCAAGCTGCTCAAACAGTAAGTCCAATAAACAAACATAAAGCCCCTAGGCAAAACTTAAAGTACACCCACATTAGCTCATGGGTTATAGAAATTCAGAGTCCCAGGAAACACAAACGAGCACGCAGTCACAACCCACACACGTTGCTTCCAGCAATGCCTCCCTTTGCCTGCTGTGCTAAATAGCTCCCGGTGCAGCCCATCAAGAGGGGCGGGGCCCTTTCCAGAGCAATCTGGCAGACCTCCGTTACTCTGCCCTGCGTGCTCTGAGATCCACCATGGCTGGAAGCTCCTCCCACTCTTCACTGGCCTGCAAGCTGTCCCCAGCCAAAGCCTGTTCTGCCGGCAGTTCAGGGTCAGTAATTCCTGACGTGCCAGGAATGATCTCATTCTCCCTCAAGCCTGCCTCTGAGGAAGTGTCAGAGGAGTGGTCCAAAGGAGACAGCACAGCTCCATGGTTACTTTAAAAGGGGTGAATCCAGTACTGCTATGCACCGAGTTATTATAAGCAACTTCTGCAAAAGGTAGGTGTTCCGCCCACTTGGTTTGCTGATAGTTTACATAGCAATATAGGTATTGCTCCACCATTGCTGCCTCAGGGTTCTTAAGGCTTCCAGGTTCTTTTGGTGAATCCACACTTCGAATGGAATCTTACTGCCTTATTGCCTCCAAGTCAGCAGCGCTCATCAAATGGCATACACTTCCTTCTCTCACACCGCCCAACGCCTTTTGGTGTTGGTCAGCTTCCAGGAAGTGTAGGTGCAGGACTGCAGTGTATTTGGAGCAAAACGGCCCCCACTGCCACATCGCTGGCATCAGCTTGTATTACAAACAGCTCCTCTGAGTTTGGGTGCTTAAGGGTTGGCTGCAAAAAGCCTTTTAAACTTTTTGAAAGCCGCTTGGCATTCCATAGTCCAAGAGAGTGGCTGGCTTGGTTTAGGCTTTACTCCCCATCCACCCATTTTTAATAGTTCGGTGATAGGCAGGGCTATCTGTGCAAACAAGGGGATGAATTGGTAGTAGAAGTGTCAAGTCTTGAAACAACTCTGGCTGAAGCTGTATTTTTCTTGCTTCATTTCTTAGTTGCCATACTTATGGAGGGGTGGGGGACTTATGGAATGTAGAATGTTTTCCTCCAATGTGCCAGACATAATAACGATAAGGCTCCTGAGAACCAAGGCCAAATCAACATGCCCTAGCAATGGCAGGAGGGAGTGCTGACAAGTTCACCACCTGCTTGGTTGGCTAACATGACCTGTGACACAAGGGGGGTGGACAGCATCCTTCAATTATACAAAAATGTGGGAATTATTCAGTGTTGGTTTCACCTTTGACCGTGCCGACATGATGTACCCAATAAACAGGATTTTTGAGGAAGCCAAGGCCTCAGAGTCTTGAATTGGTTGGGAGAATTATTCAGAACCATGACATTAAACCAACACTCCTAAAATTCATCAAACCTCAGGGACTCCTGAGCCCTGGCCCTCCACCCCGGTCAATTTGGGGGGAAGGGAAATCCTCAGGAAGAGATGGCTGAGATGAAGGGGAAAGAGGCCATCAGCAAGCCAGTGGAGGAGCCGGTGACAATGCAAATGGGAGCCCAAGTGAGCAAGGCCACCCCACTGGTGATTGCACGGCCAAAAGTGCGGCCGGGGAAGCCCAACCTGAAAGAGATGCGGGAGGAAGCAGTGATTGGGGAAGCCCCTTCCTTGCAGCAGATGAATTTTGGTGGAGAAGAGCCCCTGGAGCAGTGCAAGTTGGGCTCCCCATGGCAGCGCCCATGTACACAAGGGCCCAACCCTCGCAGTGGAGGAAAAAGAGAGAGGTAGACTGGGATGAGCCAAGGGAGTGGAAATACTTGACCACGCTTCAGAGCTCTTCAGTACAGAAGCTGAGAGAGCAGTTTGATCGCATGGCCATCCGGGTTGTGGAACCTCTGTACCTCTGGAGGTAACGGAGGAGACGATCCACCAAGCTACCCAGCCACTTCTGGGACGATGGAGCCAGAGTCCTCCTGTCAGATTCCACCTCACCAGCCTGAAGTTTCAACTGACGGCGACAGGGGGGAGCCCAGAGCGAGCTATTCCAGCACAGCAGGGAGCCGTGGCAGCAGGGCCAAGCCCCAGGAGAAGCACCCAATCCTCACCAGCAGCAGCAATGAGGGTGAGTCCCAGCCCTGGCCAGGGGCCCCAGCAGCCACCAGGAGCAGTCAGCCCAACCTGGCAGCCACCACAGCCCCTCCCCCACACCCCCAGATGATATCAGGCTCCCTTGCCCCCTGGGGCCTGGGTGGCACCTGGGATATTGGCTGCTGCCACTCCACTACATGGAGTCTCCCCCCTGCCCGGCTGTCACATTCGACGGGAACCCCGACCAGCTGGCAATCTTCCTTGACAGCGTCCTGGCTCACCTAGATCGATACCGTTTGACCTACCAGAGGTTGATGGTGAGCAGATAATGGCCAAGCTTGGGGAGGCAGCAGAATGGGTGGCTACCCTCCACGATGAGGACACCCCTGAGCTGAGGGAGGCTGGAAGATTCCTGGGGGAGATGAGGTTGAGATTCGAAGAGAGGCAAAAGCCCAACAGGCAGAGGGGGAGATACGGGAGTTAAAGCAGAGGGGACGGCCAGTGAAGGAATATATTCGAGAATTCCAGAGGGTTGCAGGGAGGCTGCAGCACTGGCCAGAATGGATGCTCATCTACCACTTCAAAGAAGGCCTTGACAGAGGCCTATGACAGGATTGTGCATATTGAGGCACTACAAGAGTGGTACTGAGCCACCACAGCACTGGATATGGAACTGCAGGCCTGCAGGCCGAGGAGCGATGCTGAAGTGAGGACACAAAAGAGTCAAGAGAGCCGATCGGCTGGGAGGCAATCAGCTTTGGTGGTCAAATTCTTTACATCTCCCCATGTCACTGGACGACTGGCACGACGGGATCAGATTGGTCACTGCACCGTCTGTAGAGTCACCCCTGCCATCTCAGGAACCGGATTCAGGGGTTGGTGCCACAACATCCTTGGCTGGACATACACAACGTGCTGGAACCCACAAAGGTCCTGTAGGTGTAAACACAGCAGCATAGCCACACTCCCAAGTAATTAAAGGGACTGGTCCTAACCATGTTTTGTCTGGTAATGCTCTATAATATACCAGAGGAGGAGGCAAACTTGTTTTTTGTTGTAAATGCCTCTGACAAGCAGTCGAATTAGAAACTGAAAAATTCAATTGATTTAAGGTAAATAATACTTTTGTAACCTGTTGTGTTACCCATGACAAATTTGGTACCTGAGAGCCCTCTTTTTTTATTTGTTTGTGAAGGCAGTCCTTAAAGGACCTATTAGTACGCTCCACAATGGCTTGACTTGTTGAATTATAGAGAAGACCATGAGTAAGAACAATATTCCAGGTTGTACAAAATTGCAAAAAAGCCTGTGAAGAATAGGCAGGCCCATTATCTGTTTTTAAAGAAGAGGGCTTGCCCAGAGCTGTAATGGCTGAAAAAAGATGAGAAATAACATGATTAGCTGTTTCCCCTCGTTGAGGCGTAGCCCAAATTGCTCCAGAATAGGTATCAATAGATAAATGAATATATTTCCAAGGAGCCAAAGAAGGAACGTGGGTAACATCCATTTGCCATAACTGATTAGAGGTGAGACCATGGGCATTAACTCCCGTGTCCCCTGAGGGGGATGCCCCAGAACATTGGGGACAGGATGAAACAATTTGCTTAGCTTGCTCTAGTGGAATGTGGCAAGCTTGTGCCAGCCCCCTGGCATTTTGATTGAAAAAAGAATGACTAAAAAATGGATCTGTAAACAAAGTAGGTAAAACATGAACAGCAGCATCAGCGTGACTATTGCCTTCAGAAAGAGGCTCAGGAAGGGATGAATGACTGCATATGTGAGAGACAAAATATAAATGCTTCTGGTCTTGTAGTAATTGCTGTAAAGTGAGAAATAAAGCCATAAGATTGGAGTCAATCCAGGGTGTGATATAAGCACCTGGAAGATTAAAAATAAGTTGACCCACATACTGAGAGTCAGAGATCAGATTAAAAGGCTGTTAAGAAAAAGTGTGGAAAGCTAAGATAGCAGCAGACAATTCTGAACGTTGAGATGAAGACTGCACTGCAGTGTAGGACACTTTCCAAATATCATCATGAGTATCCTTGTAAGCAATCGCTCCTCTCGTTTGTCCTCCATCAGAAAAAACAGTAAGAGCTTGCGATAATGGAGAAGGAGAAAGCAATGGACGGACAGGAAAGGAGGAAGTCATTAAACAAGTAAGCCGAGGATCTTTAGGCAGATGATATGAAATACAACCAACATAGTCAGTTAGTGCACACTGAAGAGATAAGTTAGTCTGAAAATAAAAGTGAAAGTCAGATTTTGAGTTAGAAAGAACAATATTTATTAAATCAGTTCCATTTCTTCGACAAGCTTGAGTGTGCCCCAAGGTTATAATTTCAGCAATGGCTTGGATAAAGGGCAAAACATTTTTAGATGGTGTATGAGGCAAATAAAGCCATTCAATACAATATACAGTTGCAAGAAAAAGTAAGTGAACCCCTTGGGATTACGTGGAGTTTTGCATGAATTGGTCATAAAATGTGCTCTGAACTTCATCTAAGTCACAACAATAGAAGAACACAGTCTGCTTAAAATAATACTACACAAACATTAGATGTTGCCATGGTTTAATTGAACATAACATGTAAACATTCACAGTGCAGGGAGGAAAAAGTATGTGAACCTTTGGACTTAATAACTGGTTGACCCTCCTTTGGCAGCAATAACCTCAACCAAACGTTTCCTGTAGTTGCAGTTCAGACCTGCACAACGATCTGGAGTAATTTTGGACCACTCCTCTTCACAAAACTGTTTCAGTGTAGCAATATTCTTGGGATGTCTGGTGTGAATCACTCTCTTAAGGTCATGCCACAGCATTTCAATCGGGTTGAGGTCAGGACTCTGACTGGGCCGCTCCAGAAGGCATATTCTGTGCTGTTGAAGCCATTTTTTTGTTGAAATACTTGTATGCTTTGGGTCATTGTCCTGTTGCATCACTCATCCTCTGCGGAGCTTCAGTTGGCGGACAGATGGTCGTACGTTTTCCTGCAAAATGTCTTGATAAACTCTGGAATTCATTTTCCCATCAATGACAACAATCCGTCCAGGCCCTGAGGCAGCAAAGCAACCCCAAACCATGATGCTCCCTCCGTCATGTTTTACAGTGGGGATGAGGTTTTGATGTTGGTGTGCTGTGCCTTTTTTTCTCCACACATAGTGTTGTGTGTTCTTCCCAAACAACTCAATTTTGGTTTCATCTGTCCACAGTATATTTTGCCAGTAGTGCTGTGGAACATCC
>WNWU01011962.1:61406-74408 GCA_012654045.1 Ptyas mucosa
CTTTTGCAAACTTCAAATGTGCTGCAATATTTTTTTTGGACAGCAATGGCTTCCTCCGTGGTGTCCTCCCATGTACTCCATTCTTGTTTAATGTTTTCCTTATTGTAGATGTGTCAACAAAAATGTTAGCATGTGCCAGAGATTTCTGTAGGTCTTTAGCTGACACTCTAGGATTCTTCTTTACCTCATGAAGCATTCTGCACTGTGCTCTTGCAGTCATTTTTACAGGACGACCACGCCTAGGGAGAGTAGCAACAGTGCTAAACTTTCTCCATTTGTAGACAGTCTGTCTTACCATGGACACATGAACATCAAGGCTTTTGGAGATACTTTTGTAACCCTTTCCAGCTTCATTCAAGTCAACAATTCTTGATCGTAGGTCTTCTGAGAGCTCTTTTCAGTGAGGCATGGTTCACATCAGACAGTGCTTCTTGAAACCAGTAAACCCAAAACAGGTGTGTGTTTTTAAAGGGCAGGACAGCTGTCAGCAACACATCCAATATCATCACGCTGATTGGAGTCAAGGTTGGTTCACTCCTGGCTCCAATTAGCTCTTGGAGAAGTCATTAAGCTAGGGGCTCACATACTTTTTCCTCCCTGCACTGTGAATGTTTACATGTTATGTTCAATTAAACCATGGCAACATCTAATGTTTGTGTAGTATTATTTTAAACAGACTGTGTTCTTCTATTGTTGTGATTTAGATGAAGTTCAGAGCACATTTTATGACCAATTCATGCAAAACTCCACGTAATCCCAAGGGGTTCACATACTTTTTCTTGCAACTGTACTTTTTGCTGTTCTAAAACAGCCAATATTCCCGTGGGTAGCTTACTAGTAGGGAATATTAAAAGAGATAACTGACAATCTCTATGAGGGATTCGATCCACAAACTGAGTACTCAAGATGTTATTAATTTTCTCAACTGTAGCAAATACTACAGATGGAACTATAATTAAATCTCCAGGCTTTTTTCCTTTAGTCAATAACTCAAATAATGCACTAAGTAAATGCGTAGGCAAAAAAATATGGGTGGACCCAATTAATAGTACCCAGCAATTGTTGCTAAGGAAATAGCTTTGGGTAACTTTAAATGAGGAAAAGTCGGAGCAGAAAAAGACTGCAACATTTTATGTCCTAAATACAGATAAGGAGCATGCAGCTGTATTTTTTCCGGGGCAATTTGCAATCCATAGACACATAAATCATTTTGTATTTCTGAAAGCCAGTTAGATTGTATTTTTGGTGCTCCAATTAAAATGTCATCCATACAATGATATACCAGGGTTTTGATCCCTGGTGAAAGAGAGGGCGAGATGTTACAGACATGCCTCCCCTTGGATTTTGACACTCTCTTTTAAAATGATCAGGCTTTCCACAATTATAACACTTTCCTTGAGGTTTGCTGCCTTGTGATAAAGCAGCTGCTAACAAATTAGTTTGATAAGAAGATGTTCCTATATCTTAACATGCTTTAATCATATCTGCCAAATCAGGATCTTTTCCCAGACCAACAATTGCCCTTCGGCATTCAGAAGTGGCGTTGTCATTTGCCAGCCTCATCAACAACTCATTTTGAGCTTCAGGATTATCTATCTGTCTCCTTAAAGCATCCTATAATCTGTTAATAAAATCAGGATATGCTTCACTAACTTTTTGCATGATGTTAGAGAAGGCTTGTTGAGGCTTGCCAGAAACAGGCACTTTTCCGAAGGCTCGATAAGCACATTCAGAAGAAACTTGCAAAGTTGCAGCCAGTACTGGGCAAACAGAAAGCATATCAGCAATTTCTTCTATATCCCCCCCCTTTTTGTCTAACTGTTCCGCTAAAATCTGCCTAATGGGGGTGTACAGTGGCTGTGGGGATGCAATAGAACTAGCTCCTTCAGAAGGAGCTGATGGTTCAATTAGAGATGGTTTTGGGGTGACAATTTTAACTTTATCATAATCAGGTGGAGGGCTTGTAGTTAATTGTTGCCCTTCTAAAGCATCAGAGCCATATTTTTCTATTGCTTGATGGCATTGATACCATCGATGTAATATTTGCACTGGAGCCCTAGGTTCAAGATGTAAGGCATGCCCTATCTTTGTTCAATCTTGCAAACAAAGTGTCCCCCGTTCTGGATAAAAGGGACAACATTTCCCTATCTCAACCACCAACTTCCTTATGTCAGTCTTGCACGTCGTCACACCAGACTTGTGCAATAGGAATCTAAGTTCCTGCAAATGAGCTTGCTGATGTTGAGACAGATTACAACCCACAACTCACCACTAGGGATCCCGTAGGATGAAGGTACCAGGGGTCTATATCCAGACGATGATGAGTATGTTCGGCTGTTGCTTCCTGCGGAGGGCCATCCCTGCTTTGGGTGCCAGATGTAAAAATCAGGGTCCAGACTTTTGTTCTGTCAAAGATGTCTCTCCCTGCTTTCGCAGAGACTTTTATTTTTTATACAGTTTTTTACAGGCAGACAAAAGGCAGGCAAGCAACAGCATTCTAATTGGCAGATCCTCCTCCCTGTTCCCCCACTCAGAAGGAAGGTGAGATAGTCCATACCAGAGCCAGAATGAGATCATACAGGAACAAGATACATGACACCAGAAACAGAGGCAGTTTGCTGCACTCGGCCCAACATCATATGACCTTCAACCTCTACAGGGCTGTTGATCCCTTGTGCATTGGTGGGTGCCTCTCCTGGCCTCATTGGGGGTGACCCTCATGTGTTGCATGCTGCCGGTACTCCAACAGGTCTAGCTCCACTGTGATCGCCAGCTGGTACCATGCCCCAAGGTTGTCTGGAATTCCTCGGGGCAGTTAGTTTTGGTATAGCTCCTTATTTAGTCTGTCTCAGAAGTGGTAGACAAGTAAGCATTCATGATATCCCCTCAGCTTCCCAGCCAGGCTGCAGAACTCCTGAATGTATTCGCCTACTGGCCAGCTCCTCTGTCTTATGGCACGGAACCCGATGTCAGCGCTCTAAATCATTCTTGCTCCATTGCTGACATGAAAAGGAAAAAAGTTTTGAAGTGGCAGTTTGAAATTTAGCAGCTTGGCTTTTCACCCAGTTTCTTCTGGCAGATAACGTCACCTAGGTGATGAAGGGAGGGGGGACATTCCTGTGATTTGAAGCAGCCGGGATGGATGACTGATTTGGAAGATGGCCAATGAGACACTGGTGGTTTGAGGAACGGAAAGGGAGGGGTTTGGGATCAAAGAGTCAGTTTCGGCTGCAAATGAGTTCAGGACAGGTCATTATTTTTTCAATAAATGGAAGATCTCATTTAAGACTTTGTGTTTGAGAATGAAATTTATTTGAGATAATGCCGGAACCTGACACCCAGATTCCGCTTGGTGGACTCAGGCAGGGTCTCCAAACCTGGCTCGAAGTTCATCCAGGAGGACATCCACATTCCCCAGCTCGGGCACTCCTTCATCATAGAGGTACATCACCCACTCTGCCACCTCATCCTCTAGGTTTGAAGTGATGCCATTCACACAGGCAGCTTCGTCTGGGTACATTGCCCTATATCCCTTCAGATGATTCCACACCTGGTTCATGGAATGTCTATCCACAAGAGTGAGCAGTAGGGCTTCCGGTGGCTCCGCCGGCATCGCCAGGCGCTTTTTTTTAAAGCGCCAAGCCTAGGCTCCGTAGAACCGCAAGAACAGCGACAATCAGCTGTCTTGCTGTTCAGAAACTTTCCCCCCTGTGAAAGGGGGGAAGGTGAGTAGACGGGTGGGGTAGAGCTCCCTAAGAGCACCAGATTTTACCCATAGTCTGGTGCTCGAAAATGAGACCTCCCCGCGAAGCCTGTCAGCACTCCGGAACTTGGACGTCTCTGCTTTTTTTGCAGAGCTAGATGTCGCGTCCATCCCAGCAACTTATTCTAAAATAACTGATTTGACTCGAGCTGGCTGAGCAGATGCAGGATCAATGACAACTGCAAGTATCTGATATTTTTAACTCCAGGGAATTTATTTTCTTTTTAAAGAGAAAATTTTCTATGGGAAGAAAGGGAAAGCAAGATGGCGTTTTAGTTTCAACAGGGCGAGAAGAAGTGAAAGTGAAAATTAATGATTGCCAAAGTCCCTGTTTGAAATGAAGGATTCTATCTTATTAAGTGGATGATTCAAGGATGAGAATAATTGCAACAAGTGAGGCAGCAATATAAAGTATAATAAGTTTTTTTTGATACCCTTTGTCTTTTTTTCTTTTTTTCTCCTTTTTTTCCTATTCTGTCCTCTTTGAAAAAGGAAGAAGGAGGGGAAGATGGCTGGTTCTTTTGAAATTAATGCTGGGTTATTTAACCCACAAATAAGGTCTGATTTTTTTGAAGAAGCTACGAAGTCAATTACCTCTGCAATATTGCAAAAACTTGATACTTTTTATGATACTTTTTTTCAAGTTAGAAATAAAGAAACAAATGAAGATACTGTACTTAATAGTGAGGTGATGACTGAAGAGCTGGAACAAGAAAAACAGCCTGTTGTGATTTTGGAAAATAAAATGGAGGCATTGCAGAATAAGAAGGAAGAATTTTTGGGAGATGTTGGGATTTGGGAGTTAAATTTTTCTAATAAAATCCCAACTGTACTTAAACAGCAGTTTATTCTGGAAGATACAGTCATGCGAAAATTATGTTGCATGCAACAGTTTCAGAAATTTCAAGAGTGTTACAGAGTTAAAAAAGGTGGAGTAATTAGAGTGAAGAAAAAGGTTCGTAAAAAGTCAGACAAAAGGATCAGAGAGGAGGAAAATAACCCTCCTTGGTAAGAAGATGGTCCATAAAAGGTTTTATTTAAGAAGACAACATTCAACAGTTTAATGCCAGCTAATTAAGTGAGGAACGTTGATGAAAGGCAAACTATAGACAATTTGGAATATTTTGAGAAGAATAAACAGATCATTGCAATGCTGGTGATTTTGGATGTGAAGTAACCCTTGGCCTGAGTGAATTAAAATCTTTTATTAAAGACTGCAATAAAGATGGATTTAATTGTAACTGCAGACTGAATATGATAGCTAATTTGAGGGTTTTTTTGTTTGAGTGTAATAGTTATAAAGGGAGGAAGATTACTGTTCCAGGGCAATTGCAGATGATCTGGTGGTTACCCTAACATGGTTGATGAATTCAATAATCTAGTTGAAAGCGTGGCTGGATTTGATAAATACCATATGGAATATAAATACAAAGTCACTCGGGGGGGGGGGGGGTGTTATATAAAGAAGTATTTTTTATGCAGGAGGGTAGGTGACAATTGAAGATATTATAAATACTGTTGGAAGTTGGGAATAATTAAGAAGATCAAGAACTGGTTTAATATCCTAGGAAGATGAGAACAATCAAGAAGATCACAGAAGAAGTAAAATGTATTGTCAAATTTATAATAGGTCTGATTACTAATTGTAACCTTTAATTAGAAAATGTATCTTTTTTTTCTCTTTTCTTAAGGACTTATATACCTTTTTTGCTTTTGTTTTAAATTTAGGGATTTATAAATTGTTTAGAACTGGTTAAATATTAATTGGTTAAAATGAGTAATTATAGGTTTATTAAAATGTATTGCTAAATTAATAATAGGCTTGATTATTAAGTATTGGTTTTTTTTTCTTTTGTCAGAATATGTTTTTTGTAAAATTTTATAATAACTGGACTTTAATGATTTAAAACTGGAGGACAGAACAAGGATTTATATATAATATTTTATTTTAAATTGTCTTAAATTTATTGATTTATGATGAGGTTTTTAGGTAAGAAGTGAAGAAATATTTTGCTATATTGTTTAGTTTGATTATGTAATATTGGATTGTGTAACTGAAGTGCCTCAATTGCAAATGGATTTTAATTGTGTAATAACTGCAAAGTAGAAGAAGAAGTAAGATTTGCTTTCTTTTTATCTAATTGTTTCATGATTGTGTGTTGTGTGAGAGGGAATTAAAATTATAGACAGTTATTTTATGTATTTTTAATAAGTTTGGTGTATTTTATATCCTGTATTTGCTCCAGGAAGTCGGGGGGCGGGGGTGGGGAGGGGGGGAGAATTTTTTTTTGTAAAAGTTGTAAAACTTTTTCAATAAAAAAAAAAAGAGTGAGCAGTAGGAAGTGGAGACCTGGGAGGAAGCCACTTTGAGGCCCAGGAGCAGTGGAGGCTACCCTGAACTAGGGGAAGAAGCAGAGACCCTGGAGGACCAACCAAAACCCTGGTGGTCCATAGGGATTGGAAGAGTAAAAAGAGGACCCCCCCCCCGGGTAACCTTCGCCTGGGGAAGTTGTGGTAGATGCTGCAAAGTGTTGCCTGCCAAAAAAGAATGTATGGTGGTGGGAGGCGAGCCAGACCCCCATGAGGTCATATTCGAGCAGGCGACTGACTTCCTGAGGGATACCTTTCAAAAACACAAGGCTCAAGAGACCCAAGAGTGTCCAGCACCACCACCAACCCAACCGACTGATGCACCAGCAGCACCAACCATCGCCCTGCCAGCCCTGGCACAGCAGCCAGGGTTAGCCCCGCCAGCCCAGCCATCACCTCCTGCCTGGGCTGCCCCTCCACTAAGGAGAAACTGCTGGCCACCACCACTAGGGGTGAAATTCAATGACAATCTGAAACAACTGGCCTTCTTCCTCGGCCAAGTATGGAATTGCATGCAGGAGTATGGAGCAGACCTGCCAAATGACGCAGCCAGGGTACAGTGTGTTACCATGTCCCTGGCAGGAGAAACCACTGAGTGGATGGTGACCATCCATGATGACACAGTGGAGCTGTGCAACTTGGACAGATTAATGGCCGCCCTGTGGAAGCGGTTTGAGGACTCCCTTGCTGATCAGAATGCCAGAACGAAAATCAAAACCATCAAACAGGGAAAGCGACCCGTTGCTGCCTATATCCAAGAGTTACAGAGCCTGGCCTGTAGGCTAACAGACTGGCCCCAGGACATGCTGATTGAGTGCTTTCGAGATGGCCTTCTTCTTCTACACCTACCCATCCAGAGGCACACCACGAACTATCCAAGGGTGGTATGACTGGGCTGACGAAGTAGAACTGGCTAAATACTACAGGTGCACCAACTGAGAGTGAAGATGATCCTGTTCTGACCCAGCCTTAGCAGAAGCAAGAAACTGTTGTGGCCTGTCAGCGGCCTGTGCAGTTAGTAACTGATTCCGACAGCCAGGAGGCTGGTGTGGTGTT
The DNA here is from genome assembly GCA_012654045.1 of Ptyas mucosa. NCBI lineage: Eukaryota > Metazoa > Chordata > Lepidosauria > Squamata > Colubridae > Ptyas > Ptyas mucosa. The sequence continues at coordinate 68,596 of WNWU01011962.1, forward strand.
GCGCCAGCAGCCTGTGCAGCTGGCGCTCGAGTCAGACAATGAGGAGGCTGGAGAAGATGTGGTGCCAGAGGCGGGGATTCAGCCAGGGTCTTCAGAACCTCCAGAAGCTCCCATAAGTGAAGAGGAAGAAGAGGAGGAGCCTCTTCTCGATGCACGAGTGTGCAGAGCTGTTAAAAGGCAGGAGTGGCTCCTCAGGAGGAGGTCTCCTCGAGAGTAAGGCTTGGGGCTAATTGGCCACTCCTCTAGCCTATTTAAGGAAGGACGACTGATGCAATTTGCAGGAAACAACTTTGTTCATATTCCTTCGCGTCTTGATTCCAGAAACGTTTGATTCGGCTCTTGTTTATCTCTTGTCAGTTTTCCTGCAAATTGTTTCTGGGCATTCTGCCAACGACAGTAAGATTACAGTTATCTGAAATACTGTGCCTCAGAATTGAGTTATTATTCTTTGGATTCTTGTCGGCTGTTAATGAAGTTAAATTAACAGCCCTTGTTCAGAAAAGACTGATTTAAACTGTACTTGTGTTCGAACAACTACTAAGAAAGCTCATTAGTAGTCCTTAATTAGTAAACTAAGGTTTGTACAGACTTTGTGTGTGCTGCGTTCTTTGGGGTCCGTAGCTGGGGCAGAACAGAAACAGATTCCTTGTCACAAAAAACCTCTTTATTTACCTCTTGTGAATTAATGGCATTCACCCACTGAAAAGTCCAAGCAAGAGTCCTGCAAGGAGTGAATGGTAGCAACAGACCTTATCAGTTCCTTGCGATAATTGCAAGGCTCCCAGCCGAAAGGCTGCAAATTAAGTTCTGGCAAGCAGTCTTTGATGCACGAAACACAATGAGCAAAATCTCCAGAAATACAAACTGTTGTCTCCTACGACAACCACTCCCCTTTCCTTCTATTTATTCCCCAGCCAGGGAGGGGCCATTTAGCGTCCACGTTTGCTTTGCTTCCTGAATCAACTCCTTGTCCTCCATTGTTCACCTCTCCTAACTACTCTGCGCATACATGCATCTGGAACAGACCCCAGCTGTTCTTCCTCCTCACTCATCTCAGCCTCCAAAGGCAGCTGCCTCTCAGGTGGCTGGGAAATGTCAGACGGCCCTGGCTCTATCTCTCCAACACAGACCATCCATCAGAGACTTCCCCAGACTCCAGAACTGGCCCAAGTTCCTCCCCAACCTCCTTGTCATCCGAGTCTGGGGGCCTTCACTGTGGAAAAGAAGGAAGCCCCAAAACCAAGAAAACAGGACCATAGCCCATGCCACCAACCCACCAACTGCTTCCACTGTGGCAAAGAAAGCCACAAAGATTGCAGATTGTAATACAAACTATGTTTCAAATGATTCAGGAATCATTACTTAGAACACAAGAAAAAATAGCGGAAAATCAGGAAGAAATGAGAACGCTCCATGCAGAAATTAGAAATGAAATAGGAGAAGTGAAGGAGGACATTAAGACTATGAATGATAAAAGTGGCATAGTGGAAAAGCTAGGGATGTGTCTCAGGGAACTAAAGGTCCCTGTAGCATTCTGCCAACTGGATGGCTCAAGACAGGGGAGTCCCCACAACTTTGTCACTGAAATGGTGAAGATGAAAATGGGGCCCACAAAGAGACTCTCAGATTCATAGTTGCACCAGGTATGGGCAGACCCATGGTACTAGGTTTAGCATGGCTACTAAAATGGAATCCCTCCATAAATTGGAGGAAATAGATATTGAAGATCCGGTAAAAGCGGGTTGAGGGAGAGCTAGCAGAGCAACCAGCTTCAAACTGCCACACACTGCCCATTAAGAAAGTGACAGGAGAAAATGTCACAGCAGTGTGTGAACAAGAGAAGGCGGTCCCTCTGATCCAGTATCCAGGATATACCAGTATTCTCAGGAAGTTTTTAGTGAGTGGGATTCAGATATACTGCATCCCCCATCGCTGCATGAAATCATCGCTGCATAGAAATAAGGCCGGGAGCAAAATTACCCAAGCCGAAGTTATATTCTATGACCCTAAGGGAGGTAGATGAACTCCAGTTCTTCATAGACAAAAATCTAGCGTGGGGTTTCATTCAACCAGAAAAATCAATCAATCAGAATAGAGCTGGAAGGGACCTTGGAGGTCTTCTAGCCCAACCACCTACTCAAGCAGGAGACCCTATACCAGTGATGGCTAACCTTTTCCGGACCAAGTGCCCAAAGCGCATGCGCATGCGCATGTGCGAGAATGCGCAAATGCGTGCCCAAACCCCCAAAATGCAATGTGTGCCCCACCCCCTACACATGCGTGCATGCCCCCCAGACACCCCATGCCCCGCACATGCATGGCAGAGACCCAAAGACCAGCTGGCTCGTGGGAGGCGCGCACGAATGCATGGCAGAGCTGAACTGGGGCAACAGCTCATGTGCCATCAGAGAGGGTGCTACGTGCCACAGGTTCGCCATCACGGCCCTATACCATTTCAGACAAGTCTCCAGTCTTTTTTAAAAAACCTCCAGTGATGAAGCACCCACAACTTCTGATGGCAAGTTGTTCCGCTGGTTAATTGTTCTCACTGTTATGAAGTTTCCCCTTAATTTCAGGTTGGTTTTCTGCTTGATTAGTTTCCATCCATTGTTTCTTGTCTTGCCTTCTGGTGCTTTGAAAAATAAGTTGACCCCCTCCTCTTTGTGGCAGCCTCTCAAATACTAGAATACTGCTATCATGCCCCCCCCCCCAGTCCTTCTTTTCCCTAGACTAGCCAAACCCAAATCCTGCAACCATTCTTCATATGTTTTAGTCTCCAGGCCTTTTCCAAAGTCTCAACATCTTTTTTGTAATGTGGTGACCAAAACTGGATGCAGTATTCCAGGTGTGGCCTTACTAAGGCTTTATAAAGTGGTACTAATACTTCATGTGATTTTGATTCTATGCCTCTGTTTATACAACCAAGGATTGTATTAGCTTTTTTGGCTGCTGCTGCACACTGCTGGCTCATATTTAAGTGACCATTCATTAGGACTCCAAGGTCCCTCTCACAGTTATTGTTTTTGAGACAGGTTTTGCCTAACCTGTACTTGTACCTTTGGTTTTTCTTGCCTAAGTGTAACACCTTGCTTTTCTCCACATTACATTTCATTTTGTTGGATAGGGCCCATTGTTCAAGATATTTTTGGATCCTGAGCTTGTCTTCTGGGGTGTTGGCTATTCCTGCCAGTTTAGTGTCACCTGCAAACTTGATGAGTTCCCCTTCTATTCCCTCATCTAAGTCATTGATAAAGATATTGAAGAGTACTGGGCCTAAGATAGAAACTTGATGTACCCCACTGGTTACTTCCCTCCATGTAGATGTAGTACCATTAAGGAACACTTGTTGAGTACAGTTTGTCAGCCAGTTACAAATACATCTGGTGGTGATGCTGTCTATCCCAATTTTTTCTAGTTTTCCAAGAAGTAGGTTGTGGTCTACTTTGTTGAATGCCTTGCTGAAGTCTAAGTATACTATGTCCATAGCATTTTGCAGGTCTACTAATTTAATTTAAACCTCCTAGAATGCATATGGGTCAATATAAAAGGAAAAAAGAATGACATTGCTATAAGTGTATACTACAGGCCACCCAACCAAGCAGAAAAAATAGACATGCTTTTTGCCAACCAACTAACAAATATATGTAGGAAACACACTACAATAGTAATGGGGAACTTCAATTACCCTGACATCAATTGGAAGACTAATTCTGCACCAAGTGAGAAATCGAATAGGTTCCTGACCAATATAGTTGACAACTTTGTTGTCCAAAAGGTAGAGGAGGGAACTAGAGGGACAGCCATACTGGACTTAATTCTTACAAACAGAGAAGTGATAGAGGGAATTGAAACTGCAGGAACCTTGGGTAAGAGTGACCATGTCATACTAGAATTCAACATAATGCAAACACAAGCAATAGAACATAATGATACCAGAGTCTTAGATTTTTAAAAGAGCTGATTTTAATAAACTCAGAGAGAACTTGGGAAAGATTCCTTGGATGAAAATCCTAAAGAGGAAAACAACTCAAGCAGCTTGGGAAACTCTGAAAAATATGATCATAAAAATCCAGTCCAGCACAATACCACTGGAAAAGAAAAACAAGAAATCCAAGAAGAAACCAGCATGGTTGCACAAAGATCTCTCTGACAAATTGAAAGACAAAAAGGACAAGTACAAAAAATGGAAAGAAGGACACATAACTAAGGCAGAATATCGGCAGATAGCCAGAATTTTCAAAAACAAAGTCAGGAAAGCAAAGGCTCAGAATGAACAAAGACTTGCAACAAAAGTCAAAGATAATAACAAAAGTTTCTTCCAACATATAAATAACAAGAAAAAAATCAAGGAAACAGTTGGTGCACTAAAGAGAGAAGACGGGAAGGAAGTAACAGGTAGCAGAGAGAAAGCAGAGCTGCTTAACTCATTCTTGGTATCACTCTAACTATAGTCCAACCTATCAAAAACATAACTGTAAAAGACAGACTACAAATAAAAGTTAAAATAAGGGGGGAAATGATAAGGGAACACCTGTCTGATCTTGATGAATACAAATCATTGGGACTTGATGGATTACATCCCAGAGTTCTAAAGGAGCTGGCAGATGTCATCTCAGAACCACTGTACCACATCTTTAAAAAAACCTGGAACACTGGGGGAATTACCTGAGGATGGGAAAAGAGCTGATGTGGTTCCTAACTTCAAAAAAGGAAGAACAACAGACCCAGGAAACTACAGACCAATCAGCCTAACATCAATACCTGGAAGATCCTGGAAAAGATAATCAAAATACAGATCTGTGAACATTTAGAAACAAATAAAGTTATAACTAAAAGCTAGCATGGGTTTGTTAAAAACAGATCATGCCAAACCAGGGGTGTCAAACTGGATTTCTTTGAGGGCCGGATCAGCACTGAAGTTCTCCTCCATGGACTGGCGGGGGTGGGGGGCAAGATGGGACAGACACCTCCTGCAGCACCCTGCTGACCAAAACAGGGTGCACGGAGGCCCCACAAGGCACCCCCGTGCTTTGTTTTTGCCTCCATGGTGCCCGCAAGGCCCATTTTTGGCTTGCAGAGTGCTGCTGGAGGCCGGGGAGGCCGAAAACGGGCTGTGTGGGGGCCTCGCTGGGCCTCTGCATGGCCATTTTTGGCCAGCAGAGGCACCACGGGCCAGTCGTTTGATATTTCCAGGCTGGCCCAGCAGCCCGGATTTAAGCACCCTGCGAGCCAGATGCAGCCCGTGGGCCTTGAGTTTGACACCCCTGTGCCAAACCAATCTTATTCCATTCTTTGACAAAGTGATTACAGATTACAGATTAACAGAGCTGGAAGGGACCTTGTAGGTCATCTAGTCCAGCCCCCCGCCAAAGCAGGAGACCCTACACCATTTCTCTCTTCTTGAAAGCTTACAGTGATGACGCTCCCACAACTTCTGAAGGCAAACTGTTCCATTGGTTGATTGCTCTCACTGTCAGAAAATTTCTCCTTATTTCCAGGCTGAATCTCTCCTTGTTCAGTTTTGTTAGGAAATGATAATTTACTAACTTGTTGGGTTGGCAATATATAAAACCTCAATATAGCTTTAAGACTGTATTGCTGTATTGCATCATACTGTGTCCTGATTGGTTAGCTCTGTAGCCAATGTCCTTAAGAGGGAGCTTGAAACATGGTTTATTTCTCTCTGCTGATCTTTGCTGACCATTACTGTTCTTTGCTGATCGTTACTGCTATTTGCTGTGTTTGCAACTGTTTATTGTGAGAAGGGATGGATCTAACCCAATAACTCAAGGTACAAAGTAATCTGATGCAAA
>WNWU01011962.1:74418-108522 GCA_012654045.1 Ptyas mucosa
TCCAAGATGTGACTGAACTCGCAATAAGGCAAAGGTATGTTTGATGCTAGTCTGAACTGATGTGTATCTATGTTCACTGTTCCTCTTGTTACCGGTGGCAACTGAGCATGTGTGAGGCTCATTCTGCGTTGGATCTCGCCGGGTGAGGAGCTCCTGTCCGAGGCTCCTTGCTGAAGGCCCAGGCCTGCTGGCTGAAGATCGGGTTCGCCTCTGGGGAGCCTGGGCTGGACGTGGTACCTCTGGACTTCCCTCCACGCGGCTGACTCCATCCTGGATGCTCGGCTGGAAGCAGCGGACGGCGGGTGAGGCCTCCATGGATCCAGCGGTGGGTTGGCGGCGGTGGCGGCGGCGGACGATGAGCCCGACTCATGGAAGCTGGGTCCCGAGCGAGCAGCGAATCCCGGCGGTGGACGCAGGAGCGGTGAGTATGCGGCCTGGTCTTCTTCCGTCGCGGCTTGAGTTGGTGTTGGGTGGCACGGCGTTGTTGCAGTTCACTGCGGTGGCGTTGGGATCGCTCTCGTGTTTCGGTGTTCGTGGCGGGCTGTGAGGTCGCCTTCGATCTCCCTTGTTTCTTCGGGGGTATCGCCCGTCCTTACGGTTTGTGCGGTAGGCCTGAATGTGGGGCCTAGCGCGGCCACTAGTGTTTCTAGGGCCTTTTCGACATCGAGCTCGGTTGGCGGGCTTCGATTTTCAATGGATTGTCTTTTGTCGTTGTCCCTGGGTTGCCCTTCATTTATTTTGGGGTCTAAGTTGTTTCACGCCGTTGGATTCAAATCCCGGCTTTCTATTGGTTGGTGGCCATTCCAAGATGGCCGCCGGGAGGAAGGCGCGAAATTAGATTCGGCTGGCTCTAGGTCATCCGACTGAGCCAGCCTGTCTCTTACCGGCGTGGTGACCCCCTGGGTCGTCCCTGGGATCTCAATTGCTGCTCCATGGCTCCCGAGGAGGCCTTGGAGTTTCGCGATCAGGTCTCCTTCGCTTGTTGGCGTCTCCATTAGTCTCAGTATGGATTCTCTGAGGCGGCTTTCCTTTTGCGGCGTCTTTTGTTCGTGGCCTCTTGCTTCCTCGTTCTGCCCCTCGTTTCTGTCCAGTGAGTCCATGTCGCAGGGGTACTCACTCTGGGTTGTCGTGGTTTTCGCTGCAGCTCCTTTTGGGGTGAGTTGTCCAGCCATCTGTCTTGTAACTGATCTGGTATTTACTCTATTCTTCTTTGTAGAGTGAATATCTGGTTCAGTCATTGTTCGGAGTTATGGGTAACCATCCTCTGCTACCATATTGAGAAGGGATGGATCTAACCCAATAACTCAAGGTACAAAGTAATCTGATGCAAATATTCTTTTATTTCAATCCTGCATTAAATATAGGCCCTTACAGCATTTCAGCTACTGACCTCTTGACCTTCCCTTACAGGTACTTATCTGGAACTGCATGGTATCCACGTGGGAGAGACCTTTTATACAAAAGAGGAGGAGCCAGAAGGTAGGGAGTAACAAGGGGGATGATGGGATATGTGGTAGATGGGTTAACCCTTACACAGCTCTGGGTTGGTAATCACAGTGAGGTTATGCATTTATCCTGACATATTGTGTATGACTACAACGATGGGTAAGAAAACTTTGTTACTGGATAATCCCTGGACTATTGTTTTTCTATCTACTGCTTTATCTGTGTATGACCTGGACTGTTTATTGGACTGTGCCTTATTACTATTTCCTAAAAGTAAACACAACTCAGTGTATCTGTGTATTGGCTGTGATTATTCGCAACTGCTCTCAGTCGCTTTCATGTGCATACCCTTGCTACTCTAGGGTTGCTCTGCGAATTCCTCAACATTGGTTATGGGCCCAGGATACTGAGAGTTAGTGTGAATACACAGTACCATATTCAGACAGCTGTTGTTGTGGTTTATTGTCCAAGTGAAGATGGCACAAGAACAGTCAACCAGCATATCTCTGATAACCCAGTTGGATGGAACACACTACGTTTCCTGGTCTATGAAGTGCAGCCTACTTCTGCGTAAAGAAGGGCTATGGGCTGTAGTTCATGATCCACCAGATGTAACTGCTTGGAATCCAGCAGATGATGAAGATGAAAAGAAGATAGCCAAATTTAACCGGATAATGAAAGGGCTCTTTGTTCTCCAAACTTAAAGATGGCAGCTTTCAATTTGCCTAGTCACTGTCACTTCCTCCGTCTCTATCTCCAAAAGCTATTCTTTACTTTCTTTTTTTTCCGACCTGTTCACCACCTACACACACCTTCAGTACCTCCTCACAGCCACAATCCAGTTCCAGCTTTTCTTTGTGATTTTCTCATCAGTCCAATCCACAATCCACTATCCACAATCCTACCTCTCTCAGCACCACTCGTAAATCACTTGCACTCTCCACCAATCTTCCTTCCGCTCCCACTGCTAAGGAGCCGCTTTTTTCCTCTTTGGAGACTCACTTTTTTCCTTTGTCTGCCACCTCTACAGTTTCACTGAGACACTTCGGATATTTTGCCTCTTGTAAAACTCTTCTCGACGATGCTTCTTGTTGCTTCTCACTATTCTGCTTCCTCATTTTCCATTCGGGTCGCCATGTCTCTGGACCTGGCTCTGACAGCCAGTCTCTTCCACGCGGGATTCAAGGGGTTCCACCCTCCTTGGTGGAGGATTGCCTTTCACTCCACCACCTCTGGGCTATCCCCTTTCATTTGCTGTCCTCTTCAAGGTTCAGCGTTGCCATTATCGGCTTCCAGACATGGAAAATCGGGGAGGAGAAGTGGAGATTCCAATTCCTTGCACCACACCAGCATGACGGGCTACGGGCTGTAGTTCATGATCCACCAGATGTAACTGCTTGGAATCCAGCAGATGATGAAGATGAAAAGAAGATAGCCAAATTTAACCGGGATAATGAAAGGGCTCTTTGTATAATCGGACTGACACTGAGTGACCAGCAGCTAGTCCATATTCGTGGTGAGGAGTCTGCTGCCAGGTGTTGGGACAATCTGAAGAGGATTTATGTTCATGATAGTGTGGGTGCACACATACACCTTACACGTAAACTGTTTAGAGCTCGTCTTCTGAAAGGTGGAAATATGTTAGCTCATTTGGAGTTTATGAAAGGAACTTTACAAGAGCTACATGAAAAGGAGCTGATTTTCTCAGAGCTTCATCAGGTCTATATCATTCTTTCCTCTTTGGATGAAAGTTATGATGACTATGTGTCTTCACTGGAAGTCCTGACCAGAGATGACCTGACATTGACTGGCATAACCAGGAGATTGTTAGAAGAATCCAGAAGAAGGCAAGATAACGACCAACTGAGAAAGAGACAACCACAAGAAGAAAACCCGTCTTCAACTGCCTATACTGTTAGAAAATGTTTTTCTTGTGGGGCTAAGGGTCATATTGCTAGATTCTGTAAAAAGGGCAAGAAGCCGAATAGTGGTAGTCAACAGAGAGCTAAAAAGGATGTTAGTTTAGCTATATCCAGTTCAACTACAACTGTAAACCATGATTTGTGGGTAGTTGACAGTGGAGCATCACAGTCTATAACTAATAGTAAAGAGAGGTTTCGTAAAATGACTAAGAGCAAACAACATGTATCATTAGCCAATGGATGGAAAATGAAAGTATCTGGAGAAGGTATTGCATATTGTTCATGTATAAATGAGCATTTACCTATGTTGTATGTACCTAAGCTAAAATTTAACCAGCTATCTGTTAAAGCATTGTTAAAAGCTGGGTTTGTAGTAACATTTAGGGGAGATAAATGTCTGATAGAAAAAGACGGTACATGTGTTACTGCAAAATTAGAGAACGATTTGTTTGTTTTAAATGATGATCCATTAATCATGGCTAATGCTAACTCAGTTTATGAAAACACGAAGCCACATGATGAATGCATTCACTTGCTTCATAGGCGTTTGGGACATGTAAACTTTAAAATGTTAAAGAAAACTGTAGAATTATCTGATGGGATAAAACTAATGTTGTGGCTCCGACCCCTGAGGCCATCGCATCGGAGGAAGAAGGCTCCGAACAGGAGGGAGAGGAGTTAGCCAGGCCTCCCTCCCCCAGCCCCTCCTCCCTGGTAATTCATCAGCTGCCGGCCGAAGGAGAGGAGATGAGTCAGGAGCCAGGTGTCTCCGATCAGTCGGAGGATAATGAGGAAGGCCAGAGGTGGCTGGACCCATGCCAGCGCCGGCGTGATAAGAGAGCTCAACAAATGAGGAAGCGTGCCAGGGATTAGCTGAGTCACAGGCCACACCTCACAGGTTATTTAAGGAGTGGGGAAGCAGTTGGAATTCTGTGACGGACAAAGTTTTACCCTGGCTAGTCCTTGGAGCTAAGCATCAGCCGGCCGGAAAGATTTGGACTTTTGACTTATATTTTCCTTAATTGGGGTGTACGTGTGTTGTTATCTGGTGGAGGTAGTTCCCCCCCTCTTGTTTAGTAAAGACCTTGGCAGCCGGTTTACAAAGGGCTGCCAAGCTGTGATAACGAACCTTCCGTGTGTGTGCTACTCCTTTAACCCTCGTCTGTCTGTGTGGGTTTGTGTGTGGGTGGAGGACGGGGACAGAACATCTTGTCCGTCACCTGAAACGTAAACCATCATTTAACCACGATGGACCAACAGCTGCAGCAGCAGTTACAGCAGCTGCAAGATGCCAATCAGCTTCTGCAGCAGCAAGTGGCACAGCTAACTGCCCAGCTTGCTTTGGGGAATGCTCCTGCAGCTCCCCCCCTCTTCCTCCTCCTCCCCCTCCTCCCCGTTCCAGATGCCCAGTGAACGTGCCAGAGAGGTTTTCTGGGCAGACGGAGATGTTCCCGGCCTTCCTGGGACAGTGTCAGCTTTTCATGGCAATGAGGCCGGAGGATTTTCCGGATGATCGGGCTCGGGTGGCATTCACGATCAGCTACCTTTCCGGCTCTGCCGCCCGATGGGCCACGCCCCTGTTGTTGCAAAACAGCCCCTTGCTTCTGGACTATCAGGGCTTTTTGCAACACCTGCGCGTGATGTACGAGGACCCCCTCCGGGTTCAGACAGCAGCGAGGCGCATCAAGGACCTCCGACAAGGGAAGCGCCCCCTGCAGGACTATATTGCGGAGTTTCGACTTCTCAGCCAGGACTCGGCCTGGAATGAGGCAGCGCTCATGGATGCTTTCCAGGATGGCCTCTCGGATGAGTGGCAGGACGAGTTGGTTCGGGTGGAGGTGCCTCAGACCCTCGACGCACTGGTGATCCAGTGCCTGCGGATCGATGCCCGCCTCCTCCCGCGATGGCCTCGTCGGGCTCTTCAGGAACCCCCGGCAGCTCCCACACCCTCGCGTCCTGCACCGACAGCGCCCCGGACCATCCCGCGTTTGGTGACGACGGTTGAGGAGCCCATGGAGCTCGGAGCGGCCAGACCTCACCTGACGGCCCAGGAGCGGATGCGGAGACGCCAGGAAGGACTGTGCTTGTATTGTGGCGAGACTGGACATTTTGCCGCCTCGTGCCCCAGGAAGCGGAGGGGGGCGCCCAAGCCTGTTCCGGAGTCTCGGCGTGACCAGCCGGAAAATGGGCCAGGCCTGGTCTAGGGGAAACCCTGGGCCAGGCACATAACCAGGCCCCACCGGAGTCGGCGGCTGTGGACTGTGAGCCCCCTCGGCATTTGATTCTAGACACTCGGGTTTTGTTGGCCAACCGGTCGGAGGGGCTCCAGGCGCATGCGCTGGTGGACTCAGGGGCCACAACGAACTTTATGGACCAGGCCTTTGTGGCCCATTATAAGGTCCCCTTGGTTCCGGTGGACCCTCCGTTGCGGGTCGAGACTATTGATGGGCGGGAACTCGTGGCGGGGCCCATCAAGTTTGCTACTCAGCCCTTGCGCCTCGCCATTGGGACGCACGAGGAGGCTATCCAATTCTATGTGACAGCGGACCTCCATTTCCCTGTGGTCTTGGGAATGGCCTGGCTGCGGGCCCACGACCCTCAGGTGGCCTGGTCGAGGAATGCCATCTCGTTCCCGAGCCTGCAGTGCGTCGACCACCTCCGCCACACCTGTGCCGGCCAGGACGTCTCCACCCCGGCCGTCTCCTTGCCTCCGGAGCTGACACCTTTTGCCGACATGTTCAGCGAGAAGGAGGCGGACCGCTTGCCCCCGCACCGCCCCTACGACTGCGCAGTGGACCTGTTGCCCAATGCGCCCCTGCCATCGGGACGCCTGTACTCAATGTCGGAGCCCGAGTTGGCCGCCCTCTGGGACTTTCTGGACAAAAACCTGGCCCGAGGGTTCATCCGGCCTTCGACCTCCCCTCTCTCGGCCCCGGTCCTCTTTGTGAAGAAGAAGACGGGGGACTTATGCCTGTGCTGCGACTACCGGTGCCTGAATGCCATCACGGTGCGGAATCGCTACCCCCTGCCGTTGATCCCGGAGCTGATGGAGAGGTTGCGGGAGGCCTCGATCTTCACCAAGCTCGATCTCCGTGGGGCCTACAACCTGGTGCGCGTGCGAGAGGGGGACGAGTGGAAGACGGCATTTGGCACCCGGTATGGCCACTTCGAGTACACCGTCATGCCGTTCGGGTTGACCAACGCCCCCGCAGTCTTCCAGCATTTGATGAACGATGTGTTCCGGGATATGCTGGATCGGTTCGTGGTGATCTACCTGGATGACATTTTGATCTATTCCCGGACCCAGGAGAGCCACCTCCAGCATGTCCGCCAGGTCCTGCAGCGCCTGCGGGAGCACCAACTCTATGCGAAGTTGGAGAAATGTTACTTCTTCCAGACTTCCATAGAGTTCCTCGGGCACATCATCACCCCCGAGGGCATCGCCATGGACCCGCGCAAGGTGGAGGCCTTGTGCAGTTGGGAACCCCCGCGTCGGGTGAAGGACGTCCAGCGCCTGTTGGGGTTTGCCAACTACTACCGGACCTTCATCCCAGGTTTTGCCACCTTGTCCTTGCCGCTGACCCAGCTCCTGCGGAAGAAGGTCCCGTTCCGGTGGGGGCCCCCGCAGCAGCAGGCTTTTGAGATCCTCAAGTGGGCTTTTGTTACGGAGCCGGTCCTGAAGCACCCCAATCCACACCGTCCGTTCGTGGTCGAGACGGACGCGTCCAACGTCGCGCTTGGGGCGGTGCTGCTACAGGCCCCGGTGGATGGCGGCACTCTTTTTCCCTGCGCCTACTACTCCAGGAAGCTTAATCCTGCCAAGCGGAACTACACCATTTGGGAAAAGGAGTTGCTGGCTATCAAGGCCGCGTTCGAGGCTTGGCGGCATCACCTCGAGGGGGCCCGACACCAGGTGGAGGTGCGGACGGACCATCGGAACCTGGAGCACCTCACCACGGCCAGGAAGTTGAACCAGCGGCAGATCCGGTGGTCGCTCTTCTTTGCCCGGTTCAACTTCCGAGTCACGTACATTCCGATCGGCCTCAATCAGAGGGCATATCCCGCAAGCCGGAATACATATGCCCTATCCCGCAAGCCGGAATACTTCTGTCCCAAGGACTCCCTTCTCCCCCGGATGGTGCTGCCAGCGGAATCCTTGGCCGCGGTCCAGGAACCGGTGGACTTGCGGGCTCAGTTGCAGGAGGTGCAGCGCCGGGATGACTGGTCGCAGCAGCGGAAAGCGGACGTTGGCCCCGCGTCCCCGTGGACCTTGGAGGAGGGTTTGCTGAAGCACCGGGGCCGGCTGTACGTGCCCACGAGTCCGCTCCGAGCCCTCGTCATGAACCAGTGCCATGACAACCCCGCGGCAGGGCACTTTGGGTTCTTTAAGACGTTGAACCTGGTGACGCGGACGTTTTGGTGGCCTTGGGTACGGCACGACGTGCACGCATACGTGACGTCCTGTGTGCCGTGCCGACAGGCCAAAGCTGCGTCCGGCCTACCTCCTGGGCTCCTTCAGCCGCTGCCGACACCGGAGAGACCGTGGGGATCCATCTCCATGGATTTCCTGACAGACCTGCCGCTGTCCGCCACGTTCACGACCGTCCTCGTGGTGGTGGACATGCTTACCAAAATGGCGCATTTCATCCCGTGCCGTGGCCTGCCGTCGGCCCGCACCACGGCACGTCTATTCCTGCAGCACATCTTCCGCCTCCATGGCCTGCCAGACCGGGTGGTGTCGGACCGCAGGGCCCAGTTCACGGCCCGCTTCTGGAAGAGCCTGATGGCCGCGTTGGAGGTGCAGGTGTGCCTGTTGTCGTCGCACCATCCAGAGACGGACGGGGGCACGGAGAAGGTCATCGGCATCCTGGAGCAGTACCTCTGCTGTTTTGTCAACCAGCAGCAGGACAACTGGGCCGAGTACCTTCCCCTGGCGGAGTTCGCCTTCAACAACTCCCAGCACACCTCCACCCAGATGACCCCGTTCCATGCCAACGTCGGCTACCATCCCCGGCTCTTTCCTTTGGCGATTCCGGATTCCCCTGTTCCCGAGACCCGGGACTTCCTCTCGGAACTGCAGGCCGTGCAGCAACTGGTACGGTGGCAGCTGATCCAGGCGAAGGAGGATTACAAGCGGGTCGCCGACCGCTCGCGACGAGCTACACCACCGCTGGAAGTCGGGGATCGGGTGTGGCTGTCCACGAAGCACCTCCCCACGGACCGACCGGTGAAGAAACTGGACCACCGCTTCATCGGTCCCTTCCCCGTCAAGGCGGTCATTAACCCGGTGGCCTATCGGTTGACTCTGCCACGCTCCATGCGGCTCCACCCCGTGTTCCATCGATCCCTCCTGGTCCCTGAGGCCCCGCCGTGTCGCCTCCGATGCCCGCCGGCGCCTGCCCCTCCTGCCCCAGCCGACGAGGACGCCTCTGCGGCGTACGAGGTGGACAGCGTTCGGGACTCCCGTTGGTTGAAGGGGCGCTTCCAATACCTCATTGCCTGGAAGGGGTACGGGCCCGAGGATTTCACCTGGGTGGAAGCTTCTGCTGTTCAGGCCCCCGACCTGGTTCAGGCCTTCCACGACCAGTTCCCGTCCCGACCTCATCCCGACCGGCAAACCCGGGGGAAGGGCCCTGCGGTGGGGGATAGTGTTGTGGCTCCGACCCCTGAGGCCATCGCATCAGAGGAAGAAGGCTCCGAACAGGAGGGAGAGGAGTTATCCAGGCCTCCCTCCCCCGGCCCCTCCTCCCTGGTAATTCATCAGCTGCCGGCCGAAGGAGAGGAGATGAGTCAGGAGCCAGGTGTCTCCGATCAGTCGGAGGATAATGAGGAAGGCCAGAGGTGGCTGGACCCACGCCAGCGCCGGCGTGATAAGAGAGCTCAACAAATGAGGAAGCGTGCCAGGGATTAGCTGAGTCACAGGCCACACCTCACAGGTTATTTAAGGAGTGGGGAAGCAGTTGGAATTCTGTGACGGACAAAGTTTTACCCTGGCTAGTCCTTGGAGCTAAGCATCAGCCGGCTGGAAAGATTTGGACTTTTGACTTATATTTTCCTTAATTGGGGTGTACGTGTGTTGTTATCTGGTGGAGGTAGTTCCCCCCCCTTGTTTAGTAAAGACCTTGGCAGCCGGTTTACAAAGGGCTGCCAAGCCGTGATAACGAACCTTCTGTGTGTGTGTGCTACTCCTTTAACCCTCGTCTGTCTGTGTGGGTTTGTGTGTGGGTGGAGGACGGGGACAGAACAACTAAAACCTTGTAACCAATATTTAAACTGTAATGCTTGTAACCAAGAAAAGAGTAAGGTAACTCCTGCAAACAGAGTTAATGGGTTTACAACCAATGAACCTTTAGAGGTAGTGTTTGCAAATATCATTGGTCCTAAAAAACCTAGTTTAGGAGAAGCCTGTTATATATTGAGCATAATAGAACATTTTTCCTGTTATGGTTTCTGTTACCTTATGAAAACCAAAGCAGAAACATTCCAGCATTTTTCAAACTGGCTGAGGTTTGCTGAGAGGAAAAAGAAACGCAAGGTTCTTTGCCTGGTAACTGACAATGGTACTGAGTTTACCAATAACAGGTTTGTAACTATGTTACAGAAAGCTGGCATTGAACATAAGCGTTCTGCTCCTTATAGACCGCAACATAATGCGTATATTGAACACAGAGGGCAAACGTTGCAGGCTATGGCTCAAACCATGTTATCTAATTCTGGTTTGCCTGAGACACTTTGGGGTGAAGCAATAATGTGTGCTAACCATGTGTTGAATAACGTAGTCAATTCAACAACTGGTGAATTACCATTCACACGTTGGCATGGAAGAAGACCAGAATTAAGTTATTTGCATATATTTGGAGCCCCAGCATGGGTTCATATTCCCTCGCAATTGAGGCAAAAGGGACAACATAGAGCAAAGAAGCTATTTTTTGTTGGTTATGAATCCAGCCAGGTACCACTAGTGTGTACTGCAGTGCCAGTGCCAAGTTCCTGGAGCATGTTGGTTGGAGTAAGCTTGAGCAGGAATCAGACAAGGTAAATGATAGTGTTATTGTGGATACTCCATTGTTTGCTGATAACCCTGATAATGAGATAATTAAGGAAGAACCTTCTATTACTGTAAAGGAGGAAGAGGTTATAGGGGAGGTAGAAGAGAAAATACCTATACCGAGTCCTGAGTTGCCTAGACGTTCAACTAGAGATAGACGTCCACCTGATAGGTATCAAGCAAGCGTGGTATGTCAGGTGAACATAGAGCTATCTAACTTTAATGAAATTGAACTGTAACCTGAAAATGATCAGATAGTTTGGAAGAAAGTGATGGACAAAGAGCTGACATCATTGAAGGAGTTAGATGTTTATGAGAACGTTAGGCTACCACCAGGTGAGCATGCAATTGGTTGTAAGTGGGTTTATAAACTAAAAACTGGTGTAGATGGGACTGTTACCCATAAGGCAAGATTAGTTGCTCAAGGATTTGCTCAGTCAGATAAGGACTATGATGAAGTGTTTGCACCGAGTCTAAGGGCGACTACTTTGCGAGCAGCATTAGTGTGGGCAGCTAAGAATAGATACATGATAAACCATATAGATGTTGAAACTGCATATCTGCATGCACCATTACAACATACAATCTATATGAAGAAGTCACTAGGTTTGAAAACTGATGGGAAGACTGATTGTTGGAGACTGAAGAAAAGTCTTTATGGCTTAAAGCAATCAGGTTATGAGTGGAACAAATGTATTGTTAACAAGTTAGTTCCAATGGGTTTTGTAGCTGGTAAAGCTGATCCGTGTTTGTTCAAGAAAGAGAAAGATGGTTTAATTTCTTTATTATTGCTATTTACTGACGATATAGCACTTATAACAAAATCTGAGAATGAAGCAACCGAAATGTTGCAAAAGAAGTTCAGAATTAGGAATTTGGGAGAAATTAAGCATTATCTGGGTCTTGATGTAGTTAAAACTAGTAAAGGTTACAAAATTTTGCAAGCCAAGAAAGTTAGCCAATTATTGAAACGTTACAACATGGAACTCTGTAAATTGCTAAAACACCAATGAGTCAGGATTTTAAACATAGCAATATGCAAAGTCCTGTATTCGATAAGGAAATATATCAATCCTTAATAGGCAGTCTATCATATTTGAGTAATTGGTCTAGGCCAGATATATCTTACAGTGTAAACCAACTGGCTAGATATAATGCTGAACCTACTGAAAGGCACTGGCAAGCTGCTAAGCGAATACTTAGATATCTGAAACAAACGATTTATTATTCATTATATTTGGAGCCTAGTAGTGACTTAGTTTTAAAGGTATATGCTGATGCAAGTTTTGCAACTGATCTACCTACTCGTAAATCAACATCAGGTATCGTGGTAATGTTGGGTAATGTATTGATAGGATGGAAATCTATTAGGCAAAAGCATCTTTGTTTATTAACTATGGAAACCAAATGTTCATGTTTATCCTTGATATGCACTGAATTGATATATTATAATCAATTGTTAATTTTTTTTAATTTGATTTATATGCCACCCTTCTCCGGAGACTCAGGGCGGCTTACAAGGCGTTAAGCAATCAATCCAATTGATATAGGATTAAATGTGAATGATCCATTTATAGTTTATGAAGATAATCAATCTGCAATTAACATGGCTACTAATTTAGCTGTAAGAACACGGTATAAGCATACTGATCTGCAATATTTAAATGTTAGACAATGTGTACAAAGTAAATTGATTCAGTTAGAGTACTGCATGACTGAACATAATATTGCACATCATTTTACAAAGGCTCAGGGTGCAGTTAAGCACAAATTGTGTTGTGATAATTATGGTTTAAGAATGTAAGGTATTATATATTGTCCTACCCAAAGGGGAGAATGTTAGGAAATGATAATTTACTAACTTGTTGGGTTGGCAATATATAAAACCTCAATATAGCTTTAAGACTGTATTGCATCATACTGTGTCCTGATTGGTTAGCTCTGTAGCCAATGTCCTTAAGAGGGAGCTTGAAACATGGTTTATTTCTCTCTGCTGATCTTTGCTGACCATTACTGCTCTTTGCTGATTGTTACTGCTATTTGCTGTGTTTGCTACTGTTTGCAACTGTTTATTGTGTATGACTACAATGACTGGTAAGAAGGCTTTGTTATTGGATAATCCCTGGACTATTGTTTTAGTATCTACTGCTTTATCTGTGTATGACCTGGACTGTTTATTGGACTGTGCCTTATTACTATTTCCTAAAAGTAAACACAACTCAGTGTATCTGTGTGTTGGCTGTGATTATTCGCAACTGCTCTCAGTCGCTTTCATGTGCACACCCTTGCTACTCTAGGGTTGCTTTGTGAATTCCTCAACAAGTTTCCATCCATTATTCCTTGTCTGGCCTTCAGGTGCTTTGGAAAATAGGTTGTCACCCTCCTCTCTGTAGCAGCCCCTCAAATATTGGAACACTGCTATCATGTCTCCCCTGGTCCTTCTTTTCACTAGACTAGCCATGCCCAGTTCCTGCAACCGTTCATCGTATGTTTTAGTCTCCAGTCCCCTAATCATCTTGGCTGCTCTTCTCTGCACTCTTTCTAGAGTCTCAACATCTTTTTTATAGTGTGGTGACCAAAACTGGATGCTAGGTGTGTCTTACTAAGGCTTTAAAGAATGGTATTAGTACCTTCAAAGTCGAATGCAGCATGACTTAAAAACTCCTTGCCCTACACCTCAGAAGGAGGCATCTGAAAGGCAAGCTCTGTTAGCTGGTGTTAAAGCCTCTTACTCCAAACAAGTTCCTCAGGACTTAGATGAGAACCCCCCTCCTTTTAGAGAAGGCCAATTTCATTCGTGAGGACATCTCAATCCAATGTAACAACCTTACAATTTCCCTTTGTATAAATCGTATTTCCTGATGAGCCAAAAATGATGACCCTCTTACCCTTATAACCTGGAATATAGCAGGTTGGACTGTCCCATCAAAAGACCAACTCTTTTTTTTTCTACATATCACAATTTGACAACCTCTTCTTACAGGAAACCTGGGCCTCCGCAGAGATACTGTTAGATGGTTATTGGGCTAACTCTATCCCGGCTGTCCCAAGTAAGGTGGGTGGGAGAGCCAAAGGGGGTATTCTGACACTAGTTAATTTAAATGTGTATTACTGCCACCTTTTCAGCCATGGCTTGTGACTACCTTACTCTTATCTAAACAGGTGGAGATTTTGCTTTTTAATATCTATATTCCTCCACTTAATAAGAATAATTTGATCAACAATATTTGGGACTGCATAGATTTTATCCTTGGCTGCTCAGACAAATACCCCACAGCGGTAATAATTATAGGGGGGACTTAAACGCTAGGATGGGCCCAAACGATCAAGCATTATTTAATCAATTTAAGAGCCATTACGATGAGACTGCACCAGGAGAACCCCTGCATTCCAGACAATTTAAAGATCCCAAAGCAAATTGGGCAGGTTTGTGTGTAAGACAGATGATTGCACGTTTGGACCTATGTATCCTTAATGGTGCCACACATGGCGATTGCCCAGCAGAATATACTTACTGGGGAGCAGGAAGAAAATCCACAGTTGATTACTGGATAATATCATACGACTTTCTGAAGTTCTTACAGAAGATGGAGGTAGACTCGTGATTGGAAAGCGATCACGATCCAGTAACCCTTACTTTTACATTACATCAGAAATTTTTAAGGGCTAGCTCAATCTACCTACCCATGTTAGAGAGCCAAAATACTCAGATAAAAATTAAATGGACCGAGAAAAATGCAAAGGAAGTTACTAAATGGATGTTAGCTCCAGAAACCAAAGAACTACGTACATCTCTCCTAAGAAGTAATTTTGAAGGATCATACTTAGAGGGGTTTGAAACCTTAATTACAAATTTGAAATCAGTTCTTACCAACAGAACATTGGCTCATTCCAAAAAGCTGGCTTTAAAGAATAAAAAATGGTTTGATAGAAATTGTGTGCAACTGAAAAGGATATATAACAAGGAGTACAGGAAAAGTAAAAACGCTCCTTCTGAGGATCATACTCACTATTTAAAGCAGTTGAAGGCACAATATAAGACCCTTCTAAAAGAAAAGAAAAGTGTGGCTCTGAAGAAGTCTTGGCATAGACTAACTGCATCAGTCAAGATGGTATATCACTAGAGGATTGGGAAAATCCCCCTTACCTCCATCTAATCAGGTACCAATTTATGCCTGGGAAGAACATTTTAGAGAGCTACATACAGACCCCAACTATGAATCCCATGAGAGCCAAATTAGTTTGGACCAAACTCCTTAACTGGCCCCCTGTCACACCAGAAGAGGTATCCCAGCTGATGAAATCCCTTAAGGCTAATAAGGCACCAGGGGCTGACAGTGTTCTGTCATAATTAAAAAAAGAACGCCAGTTGGTGGGCACCGCTATTAGCATCTCTTTTTACATATATAGATAAAACCAGTGGTGAGATTCAATTTAACAACTGGTTCTGTGGGTGTGGCTTAGTGGTCATGTGAGTGGGTGGGTGTGGCTTGGTGGTCATGTGAGGGTGTGGGTGTGGCTAGCTGGTCATGTGACCGGGTGGCCATGGCTATGTGCATAGGGACTACTCAGAGGGCTGAAAAAAGTTATTTCTGACCGGTCCCCACACTTTTGACCAGTCCTCACACTTATGCCCATCCTCACATTTATGCCCGTTGCAGCATTCTTAACAACCGTGTCACTCGTTTCACAACTACGGTGCTTCATGTGACCGGGTGGGTGTGGCCAGGTGGTCATGTGGCATCACTGCTTTGCCCTAATGACAATTTGCTGCAATGGTCGTAAGTGTGAAAAACGATCATAAGTCCCTTTTTTCAGTGCCATTGTAACTGTTGTAAGTCAAGGATTACCTGTACAAAAATACAAAAAGCTTCTTTGCTTGCAAAAAGCTGCCCTAAATACCAAGCATTAGATTAGAAATACCTGCAAACTGGAGTTACAAATCAGGCAGGGTGCCAGAGCACCTTGAGGAATTAAAATAGTTAAAATGCAATGATAACTATCAGCAGCCAACTCTTGCTCATAAAGTGAAACCCTTTAGCAGAGAGGTCATTTAAGATCTCCAGAATGAAGCAAAGGAGCAAACACAGTACCTGTTGCTTGTTAAACCTATTACCAGAACAAATAGACACAGGAACTAGTCAGATTTCCGAAGCTGCTGCTTTTCAGGAACAGAGATTAACATTTTTCCTTCCAAACAAAGCTGAATAGGGAAAATTATCTCATCACTAAACACTGGATTAAACATCACCAAGCACAGAATTAAACTTCACCAAAAGCCAGTTTTAGACCAAAAGTCAGAAAGGGTATGTAAACTCACGTTTGAATGTCAATCTTTCTAACTGGCCAATAAGCCTTGCTGAATGTCACTCATCTTGGTTCCTTGTCATTAAAAGCTTCTGCTTTGTTATTCAATTATTTCTTCAAAGTGCTGATCATTGCACCCTGGCTGGAAGAACTCCAACAGAGGAGTATTTCCTCCCAACAGCGGTGTAAAAAGCTTAAAACAACCCTTCCCCTTTAAGAAAGTCAAGCAAAAAAACCCCCTCCTAGATGCTCCTGAACCAGAAGCGACAGTAAGTCTAGGCGTACTGCCAAGAATGTAATAAGGGTTAACAGAGGAGCAGTTTCTGTAAGCAGGACAATAAAGATTAGGCTAGGAAACAACACCAGAAAGTTGTACTTCCTTACAGGATTAACACTGTAAAGTGGAAAAAAACAAAAGGAGATTTCTTCTAACAACCGGTTCTCTGAATTGCTTAACTACTTAACAACCGGTTCTACTGAACCACTGCAAACCGGTAGAATCCCACCACTGGATAAAACGGGCCGTATGCCAAAAGCAAAGGATTAGCAATCATTATACCAATCTACAAAAAGGGTAACAGAAATGACCCAGGCAATTATAGGCCCGTTAGTCTTCTGAGTGTTGTTAGTAAATTGTATGCCAAACACCTAAATTATAAACTTCAGGATTGGCTAATTTCAGGGGAATAATCAAAGATGAACAAGCTGGATTTAGAGAAGGAAGATCAACAGTGGATCATATCTTGGTATTGCACCATCTGGTCCAAAAATATACATATAAAAAATCCTCTCTTTTTGCACCTTCCTTGATTTTAAGCGGGCCATCAATTCAATATCCAGAAATACCCTCTGGGAGAAATTAAAACTCACTACTATAGATAAACGCCTCCTCTACCTCATACAAAAATTGTATGTTAATTCCACCTTGAAAATGAGGTGTAACCCTCAAGGGACTTTATCTGGCCTATTAACGGTACAAAAAGGAGTACAGCAGGGTTGTATTCTATCCCCCTCCCTCTTTAACTTTTACATCAATCCCTTGATCAATCTTTTGCAGAACCCTGATTTACACTCTCCTAATTTGACACAATGTAAAATCCCGATACTCTTATATGCCGACGATGCTGCTATTATCTCACAAACACCCATTGGACTGAAGAGAGCAATCACAGCAACATTAGGATACTGCAGACAGAAAAAGTTGGTCCTTAATTTTGACAAATCGAAAATTTTAGTTTTCGCTAAAAGACCTATTCAATACTCTTGGAAAATAGAAGGATATAATTTAGAACAGGTTAGGATATTTAAATACCATGAGGTGGTTTTCCACTCGCAAGGTACATGGAAGGCTCACCTGGATTATACATTGCAATCAGCCCTCAGGTCTTCAAATGCCATTAAACATTTCTTCTTCATGGGCATAATGTAGATGATGCAGGTTCAGCTAGATGAACACTGAAGGGCCCTCTTTATTCACATTATTGTAAGAAAGAAAATGTGCTTGTTTGAGAGAAACGTGCTTGTTGGAGATTATATTAAAGTCAGATAAACCCCATTATTGGTAATATATCTTCTGAGGAGGCCTAGCTGTCACGGAAGGACAGCCATATAGAGAATGTCTGAAAAGCCTCACTGTCAACCATACAAAGAAATGTATGGGGCAAAGAGTTAATTATTACCTAAGGACAGCAGTAAAAACTCCATTAGTACTTACAGAACTTAGGAAAGTGGTCTAGCTGAAAATAATCTTATAAACTAGAAGCTAATGGTTTAGTAATGAGGAAGTGTCCATTATTTTATAATAAATGTATGTTAGCCATATATGGAATAAATGTATGAGCTCATTTATTTTGTATCAAATGTAATTTTACCATATATGGAAAATGTATTAGATCACCAACTCCTTTGTCTTTTTTTTTTTTGTAAAAAGTTTTTATTGGTTAAAAATATACAATATTATAGTTTACAATATGTTGAATTTTCAATATCTTTATAAAAAGATATTTCAATTATTATTCTCTTTTTTAAGTTCTCACACAACAGACATTATTATGTTAAATCAAAACAAACAACCAGGTTATATAAAAGTTATATAAACAAAAAAAAGCAAATAGCCAAAGTGTTATACAAAGTACAATAAAAAGAGAGAGAAAAAAAAGATGTCAAATAAAAAACATTAAATAATGGATTCCCCTCCTTTCTTCATTTCCTGGTTCTAGCTCTTAAAACCATGGTCTGGCCTCCCCACTCCTCCAGGGCCGCCACAGCTCCGTCCGCTCCCGCTCCTTGATCATCTAATACTTCCCCCTCTTCGGCTCCTGTATCTTCTCCATCTAGGAAGGATTTATGTTGGTCAAAAAAAGCCTTAGCTTCCACTACGTTATTAATTTTCTTCTTACTGTCCTCCCAAAAAATCATCAAGCCCTCCGGAATCAACCACCTAAAACCTACTCCCTTAAGGTACAGCTTGTTTGATAAAAAATAATATTTTCTCCTTAATTCTCGTACCTGTCTGGGAATCTGCTTTAGGATGGTGACCTCCTTGCCCCTGTACACCAGCGCCCCCAGTCTTTGTTTTCTCAATATCTCATCTCTCAGTTCCCTTCTTACAAATTTAATATGAACCTCTCTTGGTAAACTATGTAAAATTGCAAATTGTGAGTTTACTCTATACACCAAATCCACATCCCTTCCAATGGACTCCAAATCTCTTTCTAAAAATTCACCCAACATTTTAACCATCACTTCTCTCAAATTTTCTTGGTCAAGTTGTTCCACGTTTTGAAACCTGAGAAAATAAGACATCTTATCCAATTGTAAAATTAACATTGCGTTTCCTCTCCCTTCTTCCACCCTCTGGAGTGCCCGTACCTCCCCCTCCAAACCCCCCATCTTCTTCTTATTTTGCTCTGCCAGCTGTTGAACATCATTTAAATCTTTTTTCATAAGTGTCATTTCAGATTTAATTTCAGATAATCCTTTTTGCAAATCATCCAACTTGTCCAACTTCTGATCTAATTTCGCCAGTCTTTCCAAAATTTTTTCCATGTCAACTGCTGTTGATTTATGACCCTTAGCCATCTTGCAGTAATAGAAGATGCAAAATCCCAAAAGGCAAACCTCCAGGAAAGAAAGAGGGATTGACAGCCAATGTAATTTTTCAAATATCCACCAGTGGGCGCTCACAGGAGCAACGAGTCCGGAGTATAGAGTAGGTCAAACAGGAAGGCTTAGAGGAGAATGTTGTCTTCAATCATAAATAAAGAAGCAGGAAGTCGGACCACCGCCATAGCTCACCACCGGGAACAGAGGCCACCAGACCTCTCCAACAAATTCTGGTACAGCCATCCTCAGAAGAAAAGTCAACAAAGTAAGGGGTTTCCTTCCATTTCTTTCCCCCTACTTCTCAGCCATGGCACCTTTCCAGCTACAAGGGGGGGGGAACTCCAACCCCCCCTCTCACCTCCAGGATGCCTGCTCAACTCTCCGGTCGATCAGCTCAGTCCGCTGTGCCTTATGGATAAACGCCGGTCCCCTCAGGCGCTGTGGCGCCTCCGCGGCCTCAGAAAAGGCCGCCGATCGCCTCCCACCCCCTCTGGAGCCTCGGGCGCGCCAGCATCGGCCTCCCGGCCCCTGGATGTGAGGCAGGGGACCCCTGGCGAGCCGCCCTCAAACGGCAAACGCCCCAAAAATTGGGGCGTTTGGCCCAAAGGGCCTCCAGATGGGGGGGATCAGACACTGGGGCCAGAGCTAGCCCGATCAGTGTCCGTCGCCCGCGGGACCGGAACCGGAAGTCCACCAACTCCTTTGTCTTGAAAACATATATAAGCAGCTGTGTGGGAGCTATTCGTTGTTCAGACTTTCAGGTATGAATCTGCTCTGAACCTTGCGCAATAAACTGGCTCTGGCTGACCCGGAATGTTGTTTGGTCCCATCATTCCGTAACAGGCAGAGGACAACTAGTCCCTGCTGCCTTAAAACTCTTCAAGGCCAAAACATTGGTGCAAATTCTTTATGGGGCACAAACATGAATTTCCGTAAAGAAAGACTCGCTAGAAATCATACAAACAAAATTCCTGCGAGCCATTTTAGCTGCACCCAAAGGAACACCAAATGCCCAGTTAAGGATTGAGACAAGTATGCTCTCTGCTTATCCTCCCAACCACTCTGGAAGCAAACAACAACCAGAAGAAAACGAAGCAGTTTGCAGCGTCTTTAATCAGGTTAAGCACAGCAACACAGGCAGGAGAAAGGCACAAGCCGGCATCGACGTTTAAAGTTAGCGCTACACGCAGCCGCTGTGTAGTGCTCTTTATACACTTAGTAACAAGCAATTTACCATTTGGCAACCAAACAGTTAACACCACACACACCCTTCCCATTAGCTTGTTTGTCAGAAGGACGCGCTCCTGTTACGTCACAAGGAGGCGCCATTCGCAAGCTTTATGCCCACCGAGCTCCGATGGAAGCGTTCGTTTCGTTTGTGCTTGAGCGGCCAGGACCCTCCAAACAGCTGAGAGCACGTCACTGGAGTTTACAGCAGCTTGGCCCCTTTGCATCGTCCTCCCCAACGATGGCGAGACCCATCCGGGGCTCAACATATGCCTCAGATTCAGGTAAGAGCCTGGAAGCTGATGATTATTTATTGGCTAAAAAGTCATTTCTTCCCAGAGGGACTGACTCCTTTAGTGTTAATTTGTCTCTTTAGCTCAGCATTTTGTAGCCCAAATATGCCCACCCACTTTCTGGAGAGCTTAAATGACCTCTCTGCTAAAGGGTTTCATTTTATGAGCAAGAGTAACTTGGCTGCTGATAGTTATCCTTGTATTTTAACTATTTTAATTCCTCAAGGTGCTCTGGCAACCTGCCTGATTTGTAACTCCGGGTTGCAGGTATTGGTGAGGAAAAGGAAGGTATTCAGAAAGAATGGTTTAGGTTTCCATGACGGCTGTGACTTATTGATCTTCATTGTGTATTCCCCCATTTCTAATCTAATGATTGGTATTTAGGGCAGCTTTTTGCAAGCAAAGAAACTTTTTGTATTCTTGTACAGGTACGCCTTGACTTACAACAGTTCATTTAGTGACCATTCAAAGTTACAAGGGCACTGAAAAAAGTGACTTATGACCATTTTTCACACTTACGACCGTTGCAGCATCCCCACGGTCATGAGAGGGCGGGCGAGGCGAAGCACCCCTCAACATAAGTGACATTGAGTTGGCCACACCCACCCAGCCACTCCCTCCCAGCCAGTCATTAGGCCAGAGAACTGGTTGTTAAAAAATTTGCAGCCCACCACTGGATATCCATGCAACTTTATCAAAAAGTGTCTGACCACTCAACCCAATATAGCACAACCAACACAAGCTGTAAAAAGAATACACCAAAATGTTGTTTCGATGAAGAAAGACGCGTAGGCAGGATGATGATTCACGGGAAGGCCCTTTGGTGGGAAGGCACCTTGGGGAAGGCACCCTGACTCCCTCCAAGAGGCTCCCTTTTATTGTCATTTTACAGCTACCATGGCAAAACATTAATCATCGTTTACTTGTACTGATTGGTTACAGAAGGCTCATGATTTTCACGTGAACACCTCGTTTTTCTCTCGTGCTCTTCCTGTGTCACACAATGCTATGCGCCTGGGTTTGCATGCTTGAGATAAGGTCTCCACCAGATATCCTGCCTTTGCATTCCTCATGAGATTAAGACTCTGCGGAAGTGCTTGTTTACACAGTGTGGTCTACCAGCCACTGAGATAACACTCACCTCCACATGTCCTCCTTTTTTATTTTTATTTTTATTTTTTAAAATTTTGCAAGCATACATAATTTCAGATTTGGAGGGCCGAATTCTTGGACGAAATATCGCTAATAACCCAGGCAAACATTGTATGCAACAGCAACAACAAATTAAAGCAATAATGACTAATATAATAATGGATACTATTTGTCGTACCCATCCAAAATCTGGGAGCCAAGACCATAACCACTCCCATGGAGATTGTGGAATAGTAGATCCAATTGGATTATCTGCAATCATGTTTTCCATGTGTTCAATCGTAGCTGAAATATTTGCCTTATGATCAGTAATATACATACAACAATGTGAATGAATTCAAGCACATACTCCACCCTTGGCCGCTAGAATGATATCTAAAGCATAACGATTTTGCAGCACTATATCTCTAATTTGTGACATCTCTTCATTGATCAATTTTAGGGAATGGACAGTATCCTTAAACAATGCAGTTGTCCAATTTACTAAAATATGCAAATCTCTGTAATTCATCATTACTTCTAAAGGAGGAAGAACACCCCTTGCTAACATGGTTGCAGTATAATGATTAATGGGATTTTGAACATCTATGTTTCGACGGTTCCTTAACCGTCCTTTAGGTAAATGATCAGATATCACTACAGAGGGAGCAATGTATCCCAGAGTACAACGACCAGACCACCATGCAGGAATATGTTGATATGCCCTTCTACCACATAGCATCCAAACATTATTTAAAAGCGGAATTGCTAAGTTGTCTGATGACTGGGTCTGTTCGACCATAGATGCTGCTGCAGTACAAAGGAACAACCCACTACACCTTAAAACATCTGTTGGTCCTGGACATGGGCATGTTGTAGGACACCCTAATATCTGGTGTGTACATCCATAGTAAGTAAAATTATGTAAATGTTCATATAGGGTACCATTCAAGAAAGAATTGTTTCTCTTCATAACAGGGCTAAGAATAAATGTTGTGTTACAATAAGAATACTTTCCAACGTCCACAGATGCACTCCCAGCTGCGGTGCTATTGATAAATTCCCAACAGTATGTTGCTACTTCCTGAAACCTGCTTCCAATGGCTAGGATAGTGTTCTTGCTAGTCGTCTTAGTGTCTCTAACGCTCCCATCCTTCCAAGTGAAAGTTTTCCATTTCGTGTCATTAAAAGGAACAGCATGTATTAAAAGTCTGCCTTTGGCATGTGGGGGAACGTGCATACAAATCCAGCATTCATTTTTACCTATTAATCGAGAGATATTCTGCACATCCCATATATAGGAATTTTGATCCCAAAGACCTTGTTCTGGAATTCCATGTTGCAAAGTCATCATAGCCGCGCAAGGAGGGAAAATACACATAAAAAGAATACACATTACAATGGTTACAGAATTAGCATTTAAACAAGAAAAAGCTGCTACTAAAAAGTTCTCTGGGGTCGGTGGTATATTCCTTTCCAGTAGCAAGTTTTTGGATTGAACAGAAAGGGCTTTAATCTGTCCCCAGGTCACTTGATGAGCCTGGCGAGGTGCTCGGTCCCGATCCTGCTGAGGGTTCTGCAGGCTGAGTGAGAAGTTTGGGATCGGGTTCTTCAGTCCTTCGTGCCATGCCATCTTTCCACGGTTTTACACACCTAGCAGCAATTCACACTGGTCCTGTAGGAGCAAGCACAGCAGCATATCCCCGTCCCCATGTCAATAAGGGAACAGGTCCATGCCATTCGGGATTAGGCAATAATCTATACATTACCTGTGGCTGGGGATGACTTATTCTACTTCCAAAATGATTGTCTACTGGAGTTGATAAATTTTGTGATATTAAGATGATTCAGAGTAAACAGAACTTTATTTAACCATTCCTGTTTACCAGGGAGACTTATAGGAATCCCTCCTGTTTGTTTGTGTTTATCCAAAGCAGACTTTAATGTAAAATGGGCACGTTCTATAATAGCCTGTCCAGTAGAATTATAGGGTATTCCAAACAGGTGTTTAATTTGCCATGTATCACAAAATTCAGCAAAGGAGCGACTACAATATGCAGGGCCATTGTCTGTTTTTAACGTAGAAGGTAGGCCCATGACAGCAAATGTTCGAATACAATGATTAACAACATGTTTAGTGGCTTCTCCTTTCTGAGGAGTAGCCCAAATAAAATGAGAAAAAGTATCAATGGTTACATGAAGGTATTTCCAACGAGCAAAAGAAGGATATTGAGTTACATCCATTTGCCAAAGTTCATTTGCTTTAAGCCCTCTCGGATTCACCCCAATGGAAGGAGATGGGGTGATTTGAGAACATTGAGGACATTGTTGTATAATCGCTCTAGCATGGTCTAAAGGAATGTGAAATTGTTTCGCTAGAGCTTTGGCATTTTGATGAAACATAGAGTGACTCTCCCAGGGAGTTACAGCTAAAACATGCTGCTTTGTAGCAGCGTCTGCAACAGCATTTCTGTCTGATAGCATACCTGGGAAAGACTGATGACTCCTAATATGTGCAATATAAATTTGATTCTTTCGGAAATGCAAAAGCTGTTGCAATGTCAAAAAGAGGGACAAGAGATCCTCATCCAAAGATGGTGTAACATATGCACCAGGGAGGGAGGTGACAATTTGACAAACATACTATCTGAAATAATATTAAGGTCTTGAGTTGGAAAGGTTTGCAAAGCCAATATTACAGCTGCAACCTCTGCACGCTGAGCAGATTTTTGTGGGGGTGTGATTTTAGTAACCCATTGTCCATGCTCAAGCCAGGCAGCTGCGCCCCATTTTGGGCCCCCATCAGTGAAGACTGTGAGGGCATTCACCAAAGGTTTTAATGAGATACCATGCTGAACTATGATTGTTATCTGATTAAAGTCAAGCAGGCGCGGATCTGCAGGAATATGATAAGAGACTTTCCCAACGTAATCAGTAAGCGCTGCTTGCAAAAGAGAGGAGAAGCTAACCATGCGTTCCCATTCTTTCAATGGCAAGGGAACTACTATATTAACAAGATCGAGACCTAAAAGAATTTTGCAGCGTTCCCTTCCCTTAAAAATTAACTCTGAATACATTTGTGCTTGTACACTGATAGTATGACTAGGGCTATGTGAAAGATATAGCCATTCAATTATTAACAAAGAAGGCTTAGGCTTACCTTGTTGTTGGAATTCCTGAGCTAATACCGCTGTAGGTTGTTTTGCGGTTGGAATGATAATCATTAACAAAGGAAGATTTTCTTGACATCTATCTACCCAAACCAATTTCAAAGCTTCATTAAGTTTTGTGAAGACTGCTTTATGAGCTTGGGTAAATGTGATCACCTCAGCTGGATCTTTCTTATTTCTTAATGCATCAAACAAAGGACTAAGCATATTAGTAGGAAGACCTACGTATGGTCGCAACCAATTAATTGAACCCAAAAGTTGCTGTAATTGAACATAGGAAATTTTATCCTCTATCTTTAGCTGAGGAATTTGTGGATGCGAATATGTTTGTAATAGTTTATGACCTAGATAAAGAAATGGCTCTTGTAGCTGTACCTTCTCTGGTGCTATCTGCAAACCATATGCAGCTAGATCTTGTGTTAAATGTTTCAGCCAATAGGGAGGAATTTGTGGCCCAGCAATTAAAATATCATCCATATAATGATATACCAGAGCTTGAGGATATCGCTGCCTAAAGGGTTTTAAAGCTCTTGCAACAAATTGCTGACAGAGTGTAGGACTATTTAACATGCCTTGAGGTAAGACAGTCCATTGATATCTTTCTGTGGGTTGTCCAGCATTTAATACTGGAACTGTGAAGGCAAAGAGAGGCTTATCCTTCTTACATAATGGAATGGTAAAGAAACAATCCTTTAAATCTATGATCATAACCTGAAAGTCTCTGGGAATCATGTTTGGATTTGGGGTGCCACATTGTAGAGGCCCCATCGGCTGTATAATTGTGTTCACGGAACGAAGGTTGTGAAGGAGCCTCCATTTACCAGATTTCTTTTTTATTACAAACACTGGTGTATTAAATGGACTTGTAGTGGGTTCAATATGATTAGCAGCTAACTGTTCTTTCACTAGCTCATGTAATGCTATAAGCTTTTCGTGTGTTAAAGGCCATTGCTCAATCCACACAGGCGTAGTAGACTGCCATACTAAAGGGAGAGCAGTAGGTGGCGACATAGTACCTATTAATCATCAATGATCAACTTTGCTTGAAACTGTAACATCAAGTCTCTCCCCCACAGATTTACATGAATGGGGAGAATTACAGGCTTTAATTGGGCTGTGCGTTTACCATCAAGAGCTGTTACCGTAAGCCATTTGGTGCTGCGTTGAGCTGCTTGGGGTCCTCCAACTCCCCACACAGATGATTCCGTAGTAGGCCAATCTGTGGGCCAACTGTCAGTGGCTATGACAGAGACGTCTGCGCCAGAATCAAGGACTCCTTCAAAAGATCTGCCATTTAACAAATATACACGCTTTGGTTTTTCTTCTTGAATTGATTGTGTTACTGCCAGAATGCTAGGATGCAGGAGGCAAGTAGAATTGATAGGATTAGTAGAGCCAAAGCCTCCACTTCCTCTGTTAATTTGCTCACCCCCTGCTGGCACTATATACGGAACAATCACCAATTGTGCCCAAGAATCTCCTTGTTTTAAAGTCATGGGTACATTTGTTTCAAATTGTATCATAATTATGCCTTCATAATCTGAGTCAATGACTCCAGGGATGACAAAAATCCCTTTTTTCCCTGCGGAGGATCTAGGAAGGACCAATCCCACAGCGTTAGTAGGTAATGGTCCTTTCAATTGTGATGACATTAAGGTAACAACTCCAGGGAAAGAAATAAATTTGTCCTCCTGATTAATCAAATCAATTCCAGCACTCCCTCTTGTAGCTGCTTTAGAATCTTTGATAGCAGTAGCGGCAATTGGGCCGGGGCTTGCCGTGGGCCCGAAATCTAGTTTCCCTGACTATTTCCCTGACTTCTGCACTGATTTGCCCAGTGAAACCCTTTCTTACATTTAGGGCAAACAGTTTTTGGTCTAGATGTTTGACCTCCTCCTGACCCACCACCTTTATGGGCTCCGCCACCAGGGGCTCTGCATTGCTGTTTAAAATGGCCAGGTTTATTACAATTAAAACAATTGCCTTTGGGCTTGCTAAACTTTCCTCTTTGTAAGGCAGTTGCCAAGGCATCCATTTGATGAATATGTGCGCCTACATCTATGCATGCTTTCAACATATCAGCTAAGGTGTAATCCCCTCTATTAACAACAGTCTGCAATGCACGGCGGCAATCAGCATTAGCATGTTCATAGGCTAGCCTTTTCATTAACTCTCCGCTAGCCTCCTCATTATCTACTTGCCGCTGAATAGCTTCTTGCAATCTGTCAATGAAATCAGAGTATGTTTCACCAGCCCCCTGTCGAATTGCTGCAAAAGATTTACTAGGTTTGCCTGAAATCGGCACTTTCTTAAATGCTTTAAGCACGCAGCGCCCTATCACAGAGTAAGCTGGCGGGGGTATGCCATTGGCTTGTTGCTGTATTGAGGAAAAGGCTCCAACTCCATACAGTTGGTCTGGTATGTATAAACCCCCTGAATTGTTTCCTGCATGAATAGCTTCCCTCTGGTATTCTGAATCCCAAACAACATACTGTGCTGGTGTGAGAAGCATGCGAAACAAATCCTTCCAATCTTGTGGAATCAAATTATAACCATTAGATATGCCTTCCACCATACCAGTAGTATAAGTAGATCGCAAACCTGTCTCTGTAATACCTTTCCTCAGCTCTCTTAAAACTTGATATGGTAGAGGATTCCACTGATATTGAGCTTGTCCTTGGGGATTAACTGTCTGTATGACAGGAAAAGCTTGGAGACCCTGTGCAATTTCTACCCCAGTGAGAGTTCCTTTTTGTTGTTCTTCCTTAAACCCTGCTCTGACAGCTGAAAACGTCTCCTGTAAAGGAGAAATTGATACGGGAGCTGTCGGGGAGCTACTTTCTACTGGCTGCAGCATAGTTGAAGCCGGAGAAGTCAGCTGAAAATAAGGCGGAGGGGGAGCAGACCCCTGATCAGAAGACAGAGAGAGAGATGGTGACGGTGCCCTGAGTTTATGAGTCCCCATAACCTCTACTGCTTCCTTACATTTCTGCCACAGCAACAAATGCTTTACTTCTGCTCGTGGCGGTGAGTGTAAATGAGTTCCAATTTTAATCCAATCATGCAAATCCAAAGTTCCTTTTTCAGGATACCATGGGCATTGACAACCTATTTCATGTACTAATTGCTCTAACTCACTTAACTTAATTCCTGCCATTCCATTATTTTTAAGTAATTTCCTCAGTTCTTGTGCATGAAACTTCTGCTGAACTGAGAGTTCCCCCCCCCATACTCACGAAATTTTTGGGAGCGAAGTTCGCTGAGGTACCTGGGCTCGTCCGGCCGAATGAGCATAGGAGGTATCACGTCTATCACGTCGATCACGTCTATCACGTCGGAGTCACCAGATGTTGTTTTGATGAAGAAAGACGCGTAGGCAGGATGATGATTCACGGGAAGGCCCTTTGGTGGGAAGGCACCTTGGGGAAGGCACCCTGACTCCCTCCAAGAGGCTCCCTTTTATTGTCATTTTACAGCTACCATGGCAAAACATTAATCATCGTTTACTTGTACTGATTGGTTACAGAAGGCTCATGATTTTCACGTGAACACCTCGTTTTTCTCTCGTGCTCTTCCTGTGTCACACAATGCTATGCGCCTGGGTTTGCATGCTTGAGATAAGGTCTCCACCAGATATCCTGCCTTTGCATTCCTCATGAGATTAAGACTCTGCGGAAGTGCTTGTTTACACAGTGTGGTCTGCCAGCCACTGAGATAACACTCACCTCCACACCAAAAACATCTTAGAAACCACCAACAGACTACTACAACCACATGGCATCACCGTAGCATAGAAACCAACTAAAGCCCTCCAAAACATTCTATGTAAACCAAAAGAGCAAGCAGCCCCAGAAGAAAAAACAAGAGTCATCTATTATATACAGTGTAAGGACTATGACAGCCACTTCGTAGGACAAACAGACAGAAGACTAGCAAAATGCATCCATGAACACCAACTAGCTGTCAGAAGACATTTTGAAAACTCCTTAATTTCACAACACATGGACAGAGTCAACCATAATTTCAACTGGGAAACTGTGACCATCCTAGACCAAGCCCCACCTCAAAATGCTACAGAATTTCTGGAAGTCTGGCACTCTGACAAATTGGCCATCAATAGGCACATAGATATAAACAATAGGGTCATTCCATGTCAAGTGGTCTGGGGCTCCCTGCTCAACCATCACAGATTTCGATGAAATTTTGTGTGAACAAAACAAATGTCCCCAATGAACATTGGTAAAGTGTTACGTGTGCTGATGCAATACTTGCGGAGATATAGGCATTTGTGTGACCCCATATCGCAGCCTTCTACAGTACGACTCTGAGGTTCCAGCAACTTTGAGACATAATATCTCCGGCAATATTTTGTTGAGAGAAACAAAACCTAGCCGTCTTGTACAACTTTTTGTGCTGTATTAAACAAAATAATAAAAACATTCTCATGAGCGATCTCCATCTAGATAATTTGGAGCAAAGTTGGCTGAAAATTACTGTGGCTCGAAAAAAGGTTAAAGTTTGGCTTTTTATATCTGGAAGGAAAGGTATGAGAAATGTGAAATTGTGTGCGTAATAACTTAGCAACACAAGGTTTTCGAATATAAAATTTCATTCTCCTACTGCTTTCCAATAGTTCACAAATTGAGTGCAAAGTTGACAGTTTTTGTAAAAATGCCAAAAATAGGGTATTTTCAGCCCGCTTTTACAAAAAAAGACCTTCTAGAAACTCTGTTAAATCATTCTCATTAGAAAGAGCATGCCGACGTATAAAGCCCTAAAAATAGGGACAAAGTTGAAGACATTGCTATGGCAACGTCATATGCATTCTATTATTGTTTCGTCTTGTTTGCTTTATATAGACATCATTACTACTATTATATTGCATTGGTCCATGGTGACATTGTCACTACCAGTTCAGGCACTTGACCCAACAACCCCATCACCATAGGGGGCATGCCCGATAGCCGTGCAATACCAGCCATGGGTGGGTTTCTTGGTTCAGGATCCCAAGCCTGTAGTTTGGTTTCTTCCTTGAGGTTCCAAAGCCTTGTGTGGGTATCTGTTCGGTTCCCAAGCTGACAATTGGGCAGCTTATCCTAAGTCCGTACTGTTCGTATGAACTGCCAAATTCCAACGATCGCTTATTTATTATTGAATTTACATGCCACGTTTTTTAGTGTCGCTTCTGGGAATTGATACTGTTGACCTGATGATGTAACTGAAGGCGCTAGAAGCACGCAAATAAGATGTGGTTCTGGAACCCAACAAACATCTTGTCTTTCAGGCGAATAAAATGAATGAGCAGGGCCTTGCGGATGCATAAATGTTACCAATGCATCATTTTGTTCAATCGAAATTTCCACAACGTTGCCTACCCACCATTTTTTGTCATAAATGCAGGCAACATAACAACTTATATGAAATATGTCGGCCAATTTTAAATTCGGATTGACAGTATTGGACATTTTGACCACAAAGTTAATTGTGTCATTTGAAACTTTGCTGACAGAAATCCAATTTGAATCAACTGGCACAAGCTGGTGATGATCTCTTGTGCCAGCTATTGTGCTGCTAACTTTCCATCTTTCTTCTTGGAGCATCCTGCTTTCTTTGATTTCTTCCTTCGGAAGATCCATGCACCCAAAGCCATTCAGTCTTGACAGGATTCAGCCAAAGCCTGTTGTCCTCCATCCAGGCCCCAACAGCCTCCAGGCACCATGAAAGGGCAGCGACAGCATCACTTGGGTCACCAGGGGTGGAGATATGGAGTTGAGTATCATCAGCATACTGAAGATACCTCAACACATGGTAATGGATGGTCTCACCCAGCAGCTTCAGGTAGATGTTAAAAAGGAGTGGAGAGATTACCAAATCCTGCGGCATGCCACAGAAGAGTGGCCATGGGCTGGATCTTTTACTCCCTATTAACACTGATTGGGACTAGCTTTGGAGAAAGGAGCCAAAGCAGTGCAAGACTGTGCTGGCCCAGAATGATACCATAGTTGATGGTATTAAAGGCTGCTGAGAGATAATGGAGAACAAGGATTATTGCACTACCACATCCCACTCTCCTCACAGTGTGACCAATGCTATTTCTGTCCCATAACCAAGGCTGAATCCTGACTGAAAGGGGTCCAGATAATCTGTTTCATCCAAAATTCTCTGAAGCGGCCAAGCAACCACCTGTTCTACCACCCTCCCTAAAAGGGGAAGATGGGAAACTGGATGAAAATTGTCCAGGCAGATGGGATCAAGCAATTTTTTTTAAGGAGGGGGTGAACCAGGGCCTCCTTAAGAGGCCCCAGGAATGTCCCTATTATGACCCAGGTGGCCAAGGGAAGGCAGGCCTTTAGAGAATCCTTTATTGCTCCCAAGAAGTGTTCAACAAACAGCCCTCCAATGACCAGTAAGGCTCCATCCCACACTACCCTGAAGGCAGCCACCCTCAGTCCCCCAAACAACAGCCCACATATTACCAGGAAAGTCCACAAGGCAAAGTCCAGGCATAAGACAAATGGCAGTCCTCAAAGCAAGATAAGGTACAAGGCAAAGGCAGTTCTGAAGGTAAAACAAAGCAAAGGGAAAAAGCAGTCCACAAGGCAAGGGCAAGACCAACAGCAGTCCTCAAAGCAAAGGTGAAAAGCAGTTCTTGAAGCAAGGCAAAAGGCACGAGTCAAAGCCAGGGGAGTGTATTCCAAAACAAACAATTGTTCCTGGCAAAGACTAACTCCCCACGGCTTCTCCTTAAATCAGTCCACTCCAGATGTTCCTTGTGAGGAGTGGTGGGATGACTTTCTCCCAAGTAGCCTTGCAGCCCTTCGCTGAGCTTGCCTATACTCCACTCTCAGTGCCCTTGGATCAAGTGGGAGAGGCATGTGTTCCTCATCAGAGGTGATCTGCTGCCTGTCAGCACCACTGCCTGTCAGCAGCTGATTCTCCCCTGTGTCTGTGAAGGCAGGCAGCTCTCAGGCCAGTTGACCACCTCCACCAATGCCTGAGGGGCCTGGGATAGCATCGTCCTCAGAGCCAGACCTCTCCACACATGCTAGGGAGACATGCCATCTATCAGACAGTCTTGGTTCCAACTCCTCCTCCTCACCGGGCTCTGAGGTGGCCATGACAGTCTACTCCTTCAGTGTGGAATTTATCTTTTTTTTTGAATTTTTTTAATTTTTATTTCTTATACACATAATGTAAATGTACATTCTCTTATACATAATTGGTCATACATATACATATTTTTCTTTAAAAAAGCATAAAAATAAGGCATTTTAATTACATTCGGGGTTGCTCTTCTACCCTTTCTTTTCCCTCATTTCACAACAAACCTTCTTCTCCTTCTTTCTTTCCCTTCCCTTCCCTTCCCTCCCTCCTCTCCTCTCCTACTTTCTACCTCCTCCTCTCCTTCCTCTTTCCTACTTCCCCTTCCTTTCCCCCACTCCTCCTTTTCCCCCTTTCTCACCTTCTCTCCTACTCCTGTCCCCTACCCTTTTTTCCTCTCCTTTCCCCTTTCTTCCATTCCTCCCTCTCCCTCTCGTCTTCTTACCCTCTACTCCTCTCTCCTTTCTTTCTCCTTTGTTGTGGAATATATTCCCTGTTTGGTATCAGAGCAACTGCAATATTCTAATAATAATATATACTTTCTTTTTGATTTCTTTTCAATTTTACCCAATCTGTCACTTTTATCATCATAATTGTACATTTATACTTATAATCTTCTTTCTTTTCCCCCCTCCCATCCCCCTTTTCCATTTACTCTGGTGTCATCTGGGTTTCTATTTCTTTTTTGTCCTCTCCCTCATTTAACTTTCTATTATCTAAATCATTTATCATCTTTTATTCAAATTTCTTTTCTAACCATACATAAAATCTTCCTCATGTTCTCTTTCTCTTTCTCTTTATCCTCGGATACCTTTATCCTAAAGGATACCTTTATCCTAAAGGATACCTTTATCGATTCCTCTTTATCTTTTATTCTTAGAGTTAATCTATTCATTTCCACACAGTCTAAAATATTTTTTATTACTTCACCTTCTGACGGGATTTTTTCTGTCTTCCAATTTTGCACAAATACAATTCTTGCTGCTGTTATTATATGCATAATTAAATACACATCTTCTTTGCTGTATCTCTCTGGCAGAATACCCAATAAAAACACCTCTGGTTTTAATTCTATAGATTTATGTAACATTTCCTCCAACCATGTCTGTATTCTGGACCAATAATTTTTTGCTTCTGTACATGACCACCACATATGATATGATCCTGGCAAATGCAAACATTTCCAACACTTGGCTGATTTATCCTTAAACATTTTTGCTAATCTTTCTGGTGGCATATGCCATCTATAAAACATTTTATATAAATTTTCTTTATATGCAGCTGCCATCGTCAATTTATAATTCCTTTCCCATAGTTGTTGCCATTTCTCTAATTCTATTGCATAACCAAAGTTTTTCGCCCATGTTATCATTGTCTCTTTAACTTCTTCATCTTCTAGTCTAATTTGCAACAAGTAATTACCGTATATACTCGTGTATAAGCCGACCCGCATATAAGCCGACCCCCCCCCCAATTTTACCCCCCAAAACTGGGAAAACTTGTTGACTCGCATATAAGCCGGGGGTGGAAAATGCAGCGGCTACTGGTAACTGCTTCTCTTCACCATGGTGACAAGATAGGGCCAAAACGTAAAATGTGAGGACAGTCGTAAGTTCAAGGACTGGTCACAAGTGCGAGGACCAGTCAAAAGTAACTTTTTGAGCCCTCTGAGTAGTCCATGTGCATAAAAGGAGAGGGAGGAAGAGAGGAGGAGAAGAAGAAAGGAAGAGGAAGTAGGGAGGAGAAGAAGGGGGGGAAGAGAAAGTAAGAAGGAAAGAAAAGAGGTGGTAGGTTTGAGGAGAAAGATTGCTGTACAATAAAAAAGATGAAAGGGAACAAAACCAACCCCAAACACATATAAAGATATTAAGATAAAGAATGAATTGTTAAACTTTAAAGAATAAAAGAGAACAAATATGAATAAATAGCAATAATTAGAAACACACAAACATACAATGTATTTTCTTTGAATATTGAATATTCCAATTATTTCCATGCAATCCAATTTCTTACAAATCAATTAATTATATTTACCAATAATAATAAACCAAATAATTTCCCCCAATATTCTTCCAAACCACAACTTAACCATTTCTGCTTTCAACACAATATACAATTAATAATATCTCAATTATTACAATTCCCTATTTAAATAGAGCTTTTTTTTCTTTTGTGTTTTAAAATCTTGAACTCCCCTCTTTTGCCATTTGCCATAAATTTCCCATTGTTTGCACCAACCTTTTTTGATGAGGAAAAAGAAATCAAATCTGCCTTAGCAAACAGCAAAGCCAACAAGCTGTTTTAGTTTCGCTTTGGGTTTCAGCAGAAGGAGAAAAAAAAATGTGCTCTTTGCA
>WNWU01011963.1:5382-25652 GCA_012654045.1 Ptyas mucosa
ATGATTACACTGGGATTTACAGTGGAAATATAAGAAAGAGGGAAAAGGGATGGAAAACAATGGGAAATAAAGGGCAAAGATTTCATGATTTTAAAACACAAAATAAATACATTGGGATTAACAATGAAAAGATACGAAGGAAAGGAAAAGCAGAAACAATGGGAAATATAGGGCAGAAAAGCAGAAAGACAGAAAGACAGAAAGAAATGAAAATATATTCAGAACTGTAAAATTTAATAGATGAATTTAATGTCAGAAAAAAGATAAAACAGTGATATTAATTAAGTGATTTTAAAATAAGGGGAGTATAGAGCTGTATGAAATAAAGGGAATAAGACTTATACTCTATATTTTAAGTTTTA
Source organism: Ptyas mucosa (assembly GCA_012654045.1). NCBI lineage: Eukaryota > Metazoa > Chordata > Lepidosauria > Squamata > Colubridae > Ptyas > Ptyas mucosa. Next base: position 5,745 of record WNWU01011963.1, read on the forward strand.
AATATGCTCTACTGAAAACTGGAGAAACTGCAATAAATGTCATATGCTTAATAATATTGGAGGTCTATAGAGTGATAGGTTTTAATAATATGAATAAACAGGGGAAATGCAATAATTGGAATGTTTCAAACTATATATCTGAAACATAAAAAGAGAAAAGGCAAATTAAGAATATTTTAAGAACTAATTGGATTGGGTAAAATGAGAAATGATTAAGATGCGCTTTATAAATATATATCTGAATAAGTGGAAATATATTGTTAAGATACTTTGAGGAATATATTTAATAATTGAAGTTGAATGTAAAACTGAATGAAATTGAAATGATAAAAATGATTTAAATGTTATACATGCAAGAAGTAAAGCAGAAAAAAATATTGGTAAAAGTAAAAAAGACAAAGGATTAGAAGTTTATTTGAGTAAAGATTTGAAGGAAAAAAGGGAACAAGATGAAATATACTGTTAATAATTAAAAGGACAAGGGATCGGGGCTGCCTGGACTCCACAGTGGAAAATATCAAATTGAAAATGAATACAGCAATAGAGAGAGATGAAGGAGGAGAAGAGAGGTGGAAGGGAGGAAGAAGGAGAGAGAGGGATGGAAGAGTAGGGAGGAAGGAAGGGAAGGGAAATTAGAGTAGGAGAGAAAGTAAGAGGGGGGAAGAGAGGAGGAGAAGGAGAAGGGAAGGGGAAGTAGAGAAGAGAAGAAGAGGATGGGGAAAGAAAGGAAGGGATAGGGAAGAGGGAGAGGGTAGGTTTGAGGAGAAAGATTGCTGTACAATAAAAAAGATGAAGTGGAAGAAAGGCAGTGTCGAACAAATAAATATAAATATATTAAGATAAAGAATGAACTGTTTAAGAATAAAAGAGAATAAATATGAATAAACAGTAAAGTTAGAATTTAGGGACAAATGAAGATGGTATTTATGTATGCAAGTATAGAACTATTGAGATATGTTTTTTAAAAAAAGAAAAGGGAAGACGATTTTGGCAAGAATTGTAACAGTAAAATGTATTTGAATTTGATTAATTGTATAAGATAAGAAATGGCCAACACACTGTTCAAAAAAAAAAGTGGGTGAATGTGGGAGAGGAGAAAAAACCAATAAAACTTGTTTAAAAAGAAACAACAGGTGCCAGTGGTTCTGCAGCAAGCCTCAGTCCAGCAGCAAGCACCTGGCCAGCCGCCGGTCCTGCCAGCTGCTCCTCCCCCATGGTTTCAGGCGACGTTCAAAGGGACCCCTGGGAAGTTGGCATACTTCCTCAACCGCGTCTGGGCCCACATTGACCAATATGGAAATCAATACCCATCTGACCAAGAATTGATTTCCACCATCTCGGATGGCTTGAACAAAGGAGAGGCGGCGGAATGGATAGCTGAGCTTCATGACGAGGAGGCTCCTGAGCTAGAAGACGCTGATGAGTTCATCCAACTGATGCGGGTCAGATTCAACAACGTCACCCAGCAAGTAGAAGCTTAAACCCAAATTAAAGCATTGAAGCAAGCTGGAAGACCCGCAAAAGAATTAATATGAGAATTTTGGAGGCTGGCTGGGAAGTTGCGAGACTGGCCAGAATGCCTGATGGTGCATACCTTCAAAGAAGCCCTGGATCTCAGACAAGCCTGCGACATAAGGGGAGTACCGGACCAGATACAGTCATGGTACAACACTGCCATCATTCTGGACCTAGAGCTTCACCCTCACAGGAAACCAGCTGAGACTAAACCAACTAGGAGACTGTTAGGATGCCGAGCACAGACGAAGAAGCCCAAAGAGCCCCCTTCCACACCATCCAGGCCTATCAAATGCTACTGGTGCGGTCAGCAAGGGCACCGGGCCTCAGAATGCCTGGCTCCAACCCCCATTCCCCAAACCAAGTCGCCAGCTCGAGCCAGAGCAAGGAAAGCCCCGCAGAAACTGCCGGAGAAAGGACAGAGCGTCAAACAGGCTGCAGAAGTCCCACTCCTGCCCATTGAAGCAGAGGGGACTCTGGCCATCAGATCTCCTCCAGTATCCCTGGGGGAAAGCAGTGGTGACGACCTGATGGTAAGTGGAGCCATCCGCCCCTTTGCCCTCAAAATTACGTTAGCAGTCCCAGAGACGGGGGTCCAAGGGGAAGTAGAAGCCGTCATAGATACTGGTTGCACGCAATGTCTAATCAGTCTCCCCATAGTTGAACAGTTGGGCATATGCACGAGGCCCCTGGTGCACCCCATCAGCTTTGAGCAAGTTGATGGAACGCTAATTGATGGGGGCCCTGCCACCTTGGTCACTGAGCTCGTCAGGCTAGAGATGGGGCACTATCAGGAACTCCTCCGGTTCGTGGTTGCCCCAAAGATGACCGACTCAGTCATATTGGGACTCGCATGGCTCAATAAGTGGGGTCCCACAATCTCCTGGGATGGCAGCTATAGGAAGCTAGTCATTGGCATTGGCCCATTGCCACCTGTAAGGCAGGACCATCCCCTAGAAGTCACCACCCCAAAGGAGACTGCTGCACCAGAACCTGCAGCCCCGGCCCGAGACGCCCTACCTGGCAGCCAGCAAGTACCCAAGGAGTATCGAGACTTATGGGGGGTTTTTAGTGAAGAGGACTGCAATTTCCTCTCCCCTCATCACTCAACTGACTGCATGATAGAGTTTGTGCCAGGGGCTAAATTACCCAAGCCGAAAATGTACTCCATGACTCCAAAAGAGATGGAGGAATTGAGGGAGTACATAGATACCAATCAGGAGCGAGGCTTCATCCAGCCCGCAAAATCCAATGTGGCAGCCCCAGTGCTCTTCAAAGAGAAAAAAGATGGGGGAGATGAGGCTCTGCATTGATTTTCATGGAATCAATGCCGTGGGCGTGGAAAACACCTACCCCCTCCCACTCATGAAAGACATGCTTAACCACTTGTCAAAGGGCAAGGTGTTTACCAAGCTGGACTTAAAGGAAGCCTACTACCACATAAGGATCAGGGAGGGGGATGAGTGGAAGATTGCTTTCAACTGCCCGCTTGGCAGCTTCCAATTTAAAGTAATGCCATTTGGACTGCAAGGAGCCCCGTGGTGTTCATGCAATTCATTAACGAAGTACTACATGAGCACCTGTATAAGTGTGTCCTCGTTTACTTAGATGACATTCTCATATTCAGTAAGACCCTTGAGGAGCACGTGAAAGTTGTTTGGCAAGTGCTGAAAAAACTCCTTGCCGCCAAACTTTACGTGAAGCTGTCAAAGTGCGAGTTTCACAAAACCTCCCTAGACTACTTGGGCTACCTAATTTCCAGCAGAGGTGTGGAGATGGACCCAGGGAAAGTGAAAGCAGATCTTGATTGGCAACGCCCACGCACCTGCAGGCAACTTCAGAGCTTCCTGGGATTTGCTAACTTCTATAGGCAATTCATACCAGCTTTCATGGAGGTGGCCCTACCCCAACCAAACTTTTGAAAACAGGGTCCCCACCAATGAAGCAAAAGCCGACCCAACCAATTGCTTGGACAATGGATTGCCAAAGAGCCGTGATGGCAACACCCTCTCTGTGGGCATGCAAGCCGTTGCCCCAGTTCAGCTCCGCTGTGCATGAGGGGGGCACTAGACACAGTTAGACAAAACTTGAGCGAACAAATGAAACTGGGGAGGATAGTGCAAGGTTGGGAAACCTGCTCTCCAAATATTGCAGAACTACAATTCCCAGCATCCTTCACTCACTGGCTATGTTGGATTGGATTAGCAGGAGTTATTCAGCAACATCTGGATCCCTTCCCAGCTACACTGCTTTTTTCTGGGCAACCTTTGATCAATCACCTCCTGTTTATCTAATCTACTTCAGGAGATAATAGGAAAGAGGAAAACTGAAACTGGTATTATCACCTTGAACTCTTAAGAGGAAATCTGGAAGATAAATGTAATTAGCAAGTTTAACAGAAAGATACAATAAAAATATCTACCCAAAATGATGAAAAGGAGGGGATTATATAGTCACCTAGTCCATACCACTCACTAGCTCAAATACATGCTATAAGAAGCAGCAGCTCTAACTGAGTCACACCATATTTGTTGTGGCTTTGAGCCTTTTCAGCGAACTGTCTTGAGGCATAGGGGGAGCCTTCCTCAATCAACCTGCTCTACTGGATTGCCATTTTTGTAAATAGGATCCCTAAACAGCACTGCACGGTTGTTCCTAGCCCCACTTCAAGTTCCCACCATGTAAGTCAGTAGGTCAAAGGTCACGGTGCCAGGCTTTAGCAGCACACTGCTTGCTCATGCTCCGTGAATCTTGCCTGCTTACTTCATCTTTGGCTCGGATTTGGATGAGATCATCTCACCTAGAGAGGATGGCATCTTGAGAGGGGGGTGAATAAGTTATCCAATCAGAACCCTGTTACTGTGCTACCTTTTATCTGCTTGTGTAAAACTGTATAAAAATAAAGCTCTCGGAGAGACCGGGAGAGTCATCTGGGGAGACATCTTGAAGCAGAGCAAAAGCTTGGACCTCTGATTTACAACACCACCATGTCCCAGAATGATGGTAAATCAGGGGCATTGTGGGAAATAAACCTAGTCAGAGAAGTTAGAGAAAAATAATTCTCTATTATAGCTGCCCAAAAAGACTGCCCCAAAATGTTCTCACTTCATCAGAATGGAATATTTATACAGTATGTCACAGAAGTGAGTACACCCCCTCACATTTTGTAAATATTTAAGTATATCTTTTCATGTGACAACACTGAAGAAATGACACTTGGCTACAATGTAAAGTAGTGAGTATACAGCTTGTATAACAGTGTAAATGTGCTGTCCCCTCAAAATAACGCAACACACAACCATTAATGTCTAAACTGCTGGCAACAAAAGTGAGTACACCCCTAAGTGATAATATTTAAATGGGGCCCAAGTAGCTGTTTTCCCTCCCTGGTATCATGTGATGCTTTAGTGTTACAAGGTCTCAGGTGTGAAGGGGGAGCAGGTGTGTTAAATTTGGTGTTATCGCTCTCTCTCATACTGGTCACTGGAAGTTCAACATGGCATCTCATGGCAATGAACTCTCTGAGGAGCTGAAAAAATGAATTGTTGCTGTACATAAAGATGGCCTAGCTATAAGAAGATTGCCAAGACCCTGAAACAGAGCTGCAGCATGGTGGCCAAGACCATACAGTGGTTTAACAGGACAGGTTCCACTCAGAACAGGCCTCGCCATGGTCGACCAAAGAAGTTGAGTGCCCGTGCTCAGCGTCCTATCCAGAGGTTGGCTTTGGGAAATAGACGTATGAGTGCTGCCAGCATTGCTGCAGAGGTTGAAGGGGTGGGGGGTCAGCCTGTCAGTGCTCAGACCATACGCCACACGCTGCATCAAATTGGTCTGCAGGGCTGTCGTCCCAGAAGAAAGCCTCTTCTAAAGATGATGCACAAGAAAGCCCGCAAACAGTTTGCTGCAGACAAGCAGACTTAGGACATGGATTTCTGGAACCATGTCCTGTGGTCTGATGAGACCAAGATAAACTTATTTGGTTCAAATGGTGTCAAGCGTGTGGCAGCAACCAGGTGAGGAGTACAAAGACAAGTGTGTCTTACCTACAGTCAAGCATGGTGGTGGGAATGTCATGGTCTGGGGCTGCATGAGTGCTGCCGGCACTAGGGAGCTACAGTTCATTGAGGGAACCATGAATGCCAACATGTACTGTGACATACTGAAGCAGAGCCCGATCCCCTCCCTTCAGAGATTGGGCCGCAGGGCAGTATTCCAACATGATAACGACCCCAAACACACCTCCAAAACAACCACTGCCTTGCTAAAGAAGCTGAGGGTAAAGGTGATGCCAAGCATGTCTCCAGACCTAAACCCTATTGAGCATCTGTGCGGCATCCTGAAATGGAAGGTGGAGGTGCGCAAGGTCTCTAACATCCACCAGCTCCGTGACATCGTCATGGAGGAGTGGAAGAGGACTCCAGTGGCAACCTGTGAAGCTCTGGTGAACTCTATGCCCAGGAAGGTTAAGACAGTGCTGGAAAATAATGGTGGCCAGACAAAATATTGACACTTTGGGGCCACTTTGGGCATTATCACCAAAAAAGGCCCCAAAAACCGGCCTGAAAACAACCCAAAAAACGACCTGAAAATGGCCCAAAAAATGGTCCAGAAAATGGCCTGAAAACAGACTGATTTTGGGGCCTTTTACCAGCACTCCGGCGTCCACAAAGACCAGCTGGCCGGTGCGCCGGAAACCAAAAAAGCAGCTGGCGACTGCACGCATGCCTACAGAGAAGGGTCTGTGTGCCACCTCTGGCACGTGTGAGGCAGTATGGAAAAATACCTTAAAATATTAATAAATGTATTCAGGGATGCATTAAGAGATTAGCAGAAGTTATGTTGCTTATATGTTGCAAGCTTTAGGAAGGAACAAGGAACTTGCTAAATGTAACGATGAGCTTAATGACCTATGTACTAGATAATTTCTGTAACAGAGAACATTGCAAGAAGTGTCTGCCAAAAGTAACAGATGGTGTAAGATAATACCCATATATGGAAATATAGTAAGATAACCAATAATGTAAACTTCTCCTTTCTATGTTTTGCTGTGTTAAAGCTAGATAAGTGTAACGCCTCTGGCGAGGCTAGAATTGCAAAATGTATAAAAGGTACACCTTGGGCGTAGCCTGGGGTTCAGAATTTGACATGCGAATGCTCTGAACCTTTGCACGAATAAACCTGTGTTCTCCAACCCTTCGTGGTCTTGTCTCCTGAAATCGGTAACGAGTTTCCTGCAACATTTTGTGGCGAGCCAGCCAGGAGGCAAAGAGTCTTGGGACTCTCTGGAGGGTCACCCCTCTGCCGGGGGCCTTGTTGAGTTAGAGGGAACTTCCCAGGCACCATCGGACACTTCGATCTGAGGGACTTCCCGGTGACGCAAGGCTCTGGCAGTGGCGGTCAACACTTCCAAGAACCACCTGTAAAGGGAAAGGAGACCAGGAAATTCTCCAGCCAGCTGGAGGACGTAGGACACACCTGCAGGCAAGTATTGGGTGTGGAATAATCCCTCCCTGTAAACAGGGACGGAGGAGAGGACTGATCACCCTCTCTTTGGAAAAAGGTGGGAGGAGTGTTGAAAGTGTGTGGTGTGAAAGGCTACTGCAGTTCCCAAAGGTGACTGTGAATGTCCAGCACCCTGGGCCAGTAGAGAGTGAGTGGCATTCGCAGTTCCCATCGGAGACCGTGCTCATCTGGCTCCCTGGGTCAGATGTGAAAGTGTGAAACAAAGTCCTTAGTGTCATCCCGAGAGGAAAGGACCCCTTACCTTCCTCCTCTCATATTCCTTTTCCTCATTTGTCTTGTCTGGTGCCCCAGGAAGATCATGGGAGGGGGAGGAAGCGTGTCCCTTACCCCATTAGAGTGTATGTTGAAGCATTTTAATACCGCCTACGTGACTCAGGACTACGGTGTTAAGTGGAGCAGGCAAAGGTTGAGGATTTTCTGTGAGGTGGACTGGCCGGATTTTAAAGTCGGCTGGCCTGATAGGGGAACCCTTGACCCCTCCATAGCTTTAAGAGTACAACAGTTAGTGTTCCACCCCACATTAGGGCACCCAGACCAAGCACCCTATATTGATGTGTGGCTAGGCTTACTCCAAAGACCCCCACCTTGGATCCAGAAGTGCAAAATTGAACAATGTAGGTTCCTAGTCTCACGCATCTTGCCACCCCGAAAGGGAAAAGATTAGGATTGCAGTATCAAAGATAGTGAAGCCCGATCTACCCCAAGGTCGCACTCTTGAAACATATGTCGAGGAATGCTTCCCTACAAAGGATCCCTTGTGGAGTCCATATGGCCAACTACGGGCAATTCAGGACTATCAACATTTGGTGGTGCGGGCAGTCCGTGCAGCAAGAAAACCAGCCGTTAACATGTCCAAGCCTTCCCTGGTGATGCAAGAAGCCACTGAGAGTCCGGAAGCTTTTTATACTCAGTGGCTGGAGGCATACCAAATGTATACTCCTATTGATCCAACAGCGCCTGAAAATGCTTGAATGCTTGCCATGACCTTTATATCACAAAGTGCCCCAGATATACGTAAAACGTTACAAAGACTGGAGGGAGCCCTGGGAAAGCCTATGAGTGAACTGATGGAAGTGGCTCGAAAAAACCTTTGTAAATAGGGACAAGGTGGAGGAGAGGAAGCAGGACCAGAAAATGCAGAAGAAGGCTGAATTGCTGGCCGCCGTTATGATGGGGGTACCAAGAGGAAGGGGAGGTGGCAGAGGTAAAAGGTATGGAATGGGTTTAGGACAGAACCAGTGTGCCATATGTAAGAAGGAAGGCCACTGGAAGGGTGAGTGCCTGGAAAAGGATAAGGAGGAAGGACAAGAAGGAAGAAGAGGCAGGTTTGTGAAGAACTACAGAGGTGGCCTAGGGAGAAGCCAGGGAGGGAGAGGACGAAGAGAAGGATTTTCAAAAAAGCCCCCCTCATAGGCCTGGCAGAAGTGGAGGAATGGGACTGAGACCGACCGGGTTCAGCTCGCCTCCTGGAACCTGTGGTCAGTTTAACAATAGGAGGCAAACCTATCCCCTTCCTTGTGGATACTGGGGCCACTCGTTCAGTCCTAACCCAGCCTCTGAGCCAAGCCTCCCCCTACTCCATCAATATCCAAGGAGCGATGGGGAAGATGTTACAGTGACCATTTCTGGAACCCTTAATTTGTAATACCTATACATGAAAAGGGTCAGCACTTATTTGCATTTGAATGGGAAAATCCAGTGACAGGAAGAAAACAACAGTATGCCTGGACACGGTTACCTCAAGGATTCAAGAACTCCCCAACTCTTTTTGGGGCTGCACTGGGAAAAGATTTGACGGCCCTGAAAATCCCCTACCCAGATGTCGTGTTGCAGTATGTGGATGATTTATTAGTCACAGGCCAGACGGAAGATGAATGTTGGCAGAATACATATGAGTTGCTTCGTCTCCTGCAAGAACGAGGTTACAAGGCATCTAGAAAAAAGGCCCAATTGGTATCAATGAGAGTTAGATATTTGGGATATGACGTAGAGAGAGGAAAGAGAACCCTAGGACACGAGAGAAGGGAGGCCAGCTGCCAGCTGCCAGCACCCAAGAATAGGAAAGAGTTAAGAGGATTTTTGGGTGCTGCTGGCTTTTGTCGAATATGGATCCCTAATTTCAGCCTAATAGCAAAACCTCTGTATGAAGCAACAAAAGGAAGTGATAAAGAACCGTTGCGATGGGAAAAACGGGAGGAGAACAGTTTCACAGCTCTCAAAAACGCTTTGATGCAAGCTCCCAGTTTAGGACTGCCTGACTTAGAGAAGCCATTTCAGCTGTTTGTAGATACGAAGCAGAACGTAGCAGTGGGGGTCCTTACTCAGAAACTGGGGACATGGCATCACCCTGTTGCTTATCTTTCTAAGCAGCTGGACAATGTAGCAAGAGGCTGGCCTGCCTGTCTGAAAGCTCTCGCAGGCATGGCATTGTTAACACAGGAAGCTAATAAATTAACCTTTGGACAGGAATTAGACATTTATACGCCACATGCCCTCAAAGCCGTCTTAGAAGCAAAGGGACATTTATGGCTAACCAACCCACGAATGTTAAAATACCAAGGCTTGATTACACATAACCCAATGATTAAATTAATACAATCATATGTGCTAAATCCAGCTACCTTGCTGCCTGAACCAGACCTGGAGACCACACATAGTTGCATTCAAACTATTGAGGAAACATATGCCAGCCGCCCGGATATGACTGATGTTCTCCTTTCTAACCCGGATTTTACAATATACACAGACGGTACTAGTTTTGTACACAATGGAATTCGGAAAGCAGGATATGCCGTAGTAACTTTGGAAGATGTATGGGAAATGAACCCCTCCCCCCAGACACAAGTGCTCAGCTGGCTGAATTGCATGCACTAACTAGAGCTCTAGAACTTGCAAAGGGAAAACATGTTAACATCTATACAGATTCTAAATATGCCTTTCTGACAGTACAAGTCTATGGTGCGTTATACAAAGAGAGAGGTCTTATAATGGCGGGAGGAAAGGACATTAAGCATGGGCCCCAGATATTGCACTTACTGGACAGCGTGTGGGCACCAAGAGGAGTAGCCATAATGCGCTGTAGAGCGCATCAAAAGGAATTATCAGATATCCAGCAAGAAAATAATAAGGCAGACCGAGAAGCTCAATTGGCGGCGCAAAGAACACTAACTGTGCAGGCAAACTGCCTAACTGTGTGGGTCCCAGAAGAACAAGTAAAACCAAACTACTCCCTGGATGAGTTAGAGCAAGTAGAGGCGTTTGAAGCAAGACAGGAAGATGGTTGGTGGATCCTGCCGGACCAAGGAGTTTTCATTCCAGGACACGTGGCATGGGATGCCGTACAACAAGCCCATAGGCAACTGCACCTGGGGAAGACTGCGTTGGCGAATGCCTTACAGCAGGAGGTTTACATTAACAAAATACACAGCATTGCTGCAAATGTCTGTGCTCGATGTGAGATTTACTGCGCCCCCATATCCAAAATACTAGACAGGTGGCAGATACAGTCAAGTTGAAACAACTGCAAGCCCTTAACACAGTAGTCTGGAGGTTACAGCAGTATGTGTTGACCTGTAGACCCCATGTTTTAGTCACGTCAACCCATAATATACATCTGGGACAGGAGGTCTGGGTAAAGGACTGGAAAAGGGAGGTTTTGAGCCCAAAGTGGAAAGGACCATATACTGTCGTTCTGTGTTCTCCCCTTGCTGTTAAGGTTGCTGAAATCAAATCATGGATCCATTGGTCCTGAGTTAAAGTGGCTGCCCCTACCCAGTGGAAAGTCAGAGGCAACTGGGCTCAACCACTGAAACCAACTCTTCAAAGGACAAGAGGGAACCTCTCCCTTTCTGGTGACACTCCGGGAGCTGTCCCTCTACGAACGGGAGAGGTGAAGAAAACCCCTGCAGGTGTTACTCCGGAAGCTAACACCCAACGCACGGGCGATGAAAGGAACTTACCCTGGAAACTGCGATCCCACAACCGAACAACTTAACAGAATCTGTGTAGCTATATGTATTGTAGGCCTTGCAGCAGAGGACAGAGACTCAGGAGTAGGGGGGAATGAGGGAGGAACCCCTAATGAAGATGACATTAGGGATTGGTGTCAAGCTGCACTCGATAGTCAGAATATGGAAAGAGTGCTTGCCCCTACTCCCACTGTAAATTACCCAGAGGTAATGCATAGGGAATATAGGAGCCCAGACACCCCTTCGAGTACGCAAGGGGGGATCCATAACATACAGAATGTGGTGGGCTCCAAGATACCTCTGTGTACTGAATACTTTGTGGCCTTACCCTCAGGTAGGCATTTTGTTTATAGCAGTACCAAACTCCCTAACTGCTCCTCCAATAGTCTCCCCCTTGTGAGCATGAAGGGACTCGATACTGGCAATGTGTATGTAATTCCACTATAAGGTGTCACCTCCTACATACCCCTTGGGTCCCTGTAAACCTCCGTCCTAGGAATCCGGCCAGGGTACTAGTGTATGATGAAGTAGGAAATATTCGAGCCAAGAGGGCGGCCATTGACACTTCCTTAATTAAAAAGGTAAAAATAGGCCATTGGAAGGATGATGAATGGCCACCAGAGCGAATCATAGAAGTGTATGGACCAGCCACTTGGGCAGAGGATGGTACCTACGGATACCGCACCCCCATCTACCTGTTAAACCGCCTAATAAAGTTACAAGCGGTGGTGGAAATAATAACAAATGAAACTGTGAAAGGTTTAACCAAGTTAGCCGCTGAAAGTGTGAAGTCCCGAACCTATATTATGCAGAATCGCTTAACCTTAGATTACCTCCTAGCTAAGGAAGGAGGGGTGTGTGGTAAATTCAATCTGTCCAATTGCTGTATTGAAATAGATGACAGTGGCAAGGTCATTAAGGAGATAACCGATAAAATGGTAAAAATTGCCCATGTCCCAGTCCAAACTTGGAAGGGGTTTCATTTAGCAGATGCTTTCTCGGGCTGGTTCCCCAAACTTCCTGGGCTACAAGCTATTGTGGCACTTATTGGATTGATAGCAGCTGGATGTGTAATTTTGCCTTGTATTCTCCCCATTTTTATCCGCACCATTTCTAGCAGCCTCTCTATGCTTGTGGAAAAGAGAGCCACAGCCCAGACTATGGCCGTATGGGCGTATGAGAAGCTAAGCACAATGGAAGATATATGAAACTCCACAGTAATCATATGATTTAGGTGAAGTTTCAAAGGGGGGAATGAGGCAGAATGAAAAAATACCTTAAAATATTAATAAATGTATTCAGGGATGCATTAAGAGTTTAGCAGAAGTTATGTTGCTTATATGTTGCAAGCTTTAGGAAGGAACAAGGAACTTGCTAAATGTAACGATGAGCTTAATGACCTATGTACTAGATAATTTCTGTAACAGAAAACATTGCAAGAAGTGTCTGCCAAAAGTAACAGATGGTGTAAGATAATACCCATATATGGAAATATAGTAAGATAACCAATAATGTAAACTTCTCCTTTCTATGTTTTGCTGTGTTAAAGCTAGATAAGTGTAACGCCTCCGGCGAGGCTAGAATTGCAAAATGTATAAAAGGCACACCTTGGGCATAGCCCGGGGTTCAGAATTTGACATGCGAATGCTCTGAACCTTTGCGCAAATAAACCTGTGTTCTCCAACCCTTCGTGGTCTTGTCTCCTAAAATCGGTAACAAGAGTTTCCTGCAACACGTGTGCCATAGGTTCACCATCACGGCCCTACACCATCCCCGACAAATGGCAGCCCAATCTCCCTTTGAAAGCCTCCAGTGATGAAGCTCCCACAGCTTCCGAAGGCAAGCTGTTCCATTGTTGATTGTTCTGTCAAAAAAATTCTCCTTATTTCTAGGTTGAATCTCTCCTTGATCAGTTTCCATCCATTATTCCTTGTCTGGCATTCAGGTGCTTTGGAAAATAACGTGACCCCCTCCTCTCTGTGGCAGCCCCTCAAATATTGGAACACTGCTATCATGTGTCCCCTGGTCCTTCTCTTCACTAGACTAGCCATGCCCAGTTCCTGTAACCGTTCTTCATATGTTTTAGTCTCCAGTCCCCTAATCATCTTGGTTGCTTTTCTGCACTTTTTCTAGAGTCTCAACATCTTTTTTATAGTGTGGTGACCAAAACTGGATGCAGTATTCTAGGTGTGGTCTTACTAAGGCTTTATAGAGTGGTATTAGTACCTCACTTGATCTTGATTGTATCCCTCCGTTAATGCCATTTATGCCATTGGCTTTTTTGGAACCTTGTGGTACCCCACTGCTTACTTCCCTCCATGTAGACATAGACCCATTAAGGACTACTCGTTGAGTACTGTTTGTCAGCCAGTTACGAATCCATCTGGTGGTGATGCTATCTATCCCACTTTTTTCTAGCTTACCAAGAAGTAGGTTGTGGTCTACTTTGTAGAATGCCTTGCTGAAGTCTAAGTATATTATGTCCACAGTATTTTGCTGGTCTAATTTAGTCACTATGTTGAAGAATGAAATAAGTTTGGTTTGGCATGATCTGTTTTTAACAAACCCATGCTGACTGCTAGTTGTTACTTTACTCGTTTCTAGATGTTGGCAGATCTGTTTTTTAATTATCCTTTCCAGTATCTTCCCCGGTATTGATGTTAGGCTGATTGGGCTGTAGTTTCCTGGGTCTGGTTTTGTTTGTTTTTTTCCTTTTTTGAGGATGGGAACCACATCAGCTCTTTTCCAGTCCTCTGGTAGTTCCCCGGTGCTCCAGGATTTTTGAAAGATGTGGTACAGTGGTTCTGAGATGACATCTGCCAGCTCCTTTAGAACTCGGGGAAGTAATCCGTCAGGTTCCAGTGATTTGTATTCATCAAGATCAGACAGGTGTTCTCTTACTATTTTTTTGCTTATTTTAACTTTTATTTCTAGTCTGTCTTTTAGAGTTATGTTTTTGGTAGGTTGGGCTATAGTTTCTTTTTGTGTGAAGATGGATGCAAAGAATGAGTTTAGCAGCTCTGCTTTCTCTCTGCTGCCTGTTACTTCCTTGCCGTCTTCTCTCTTTAGTGAGGTTATTTTGTCAACCATGATTTCCCCCCTTTTAGACTGAACTTGAAGGCAGAGTCTCCCCTAGTCCTTCTCTTCATTAAACTAGACATACCCAGTTCCTGCAACCGTTCTTCATATGTTTTAGCCTCCAGTCCCCTAATCAGCTTTATTCTTCTTCTCTGCACTCTCTCAACATCTTTTTTTACATCGTGGTGACCAAAACTGGATGCAATATTCCAGGTGTGAACTTAACAAGGCATTATAAAGTGGTATTAACACTTCATGTGATCTTGATTCTATCTCTCTGTTAAGCCTAGAACTATGTTGGCTTTTTTGGCAGCTGCAGCACACTGCTGGCTCATATTTAAATGATTGTCCACTAGGACTCCAAGATCCCTCTCATATTTACTACTATTGAGCCAGGTACCACTTATATTATATAAACCCTATATATAGGGTTTGAGCAGGGGGTTGGACTAGAAGACCTCCAAGGTCCCTTCCAACTTTGTTATTCGGTTACATTATTATAAAATGTACACTATACATTACTCTGGGCCATGCACTGTCTTCCTATTAGCATCAGGGTGCAAGTAAACATTCTGGTCATCACTTATAAAACCCTATTTTAGTAGTGAGATATCTGCAGATCACCTTTTCTAACTTGAATCTGTCTACTCAATTGAACACCCTGAGAAAAATGGATTATTCCCCCCCCCCACACACACACCTTCTTTTGCAAGGTATGGGGAGGGAAGGCTCATAGGGTTTGCTTTTCAGTAATAATCCCTATTTTGTGGAATCTGCTTCCTCTAGAAATCAGAACTTGTTTTGGTCTTCTGAAAGCTTTAGAAATTTTACAAATGAAGGGAAATTTTATTTAGAATTTTTATTTCAGATTTCTGCTGAGTCTTATGCTGCTCAGTTGATTGAGGGGGGATTTATGTTTTCAGGGTTTTTTATTTTACTTGTTATGATTTAATGAATACTTTAAAAAAACCTCTTCCACTCTTGAACCACAGCTTCATGTCCATTTTCTGCAGGAAAAAAATGATATTACTATCATTTGCATTCTTAAAACTCAAAAGCAAGTCAGGCAAGCTGTTTCTTCCAGGTGGAATTAGAACCTTTTTTGATTAATGGCTTCATTGGTGCTTATTGTTTTAGCAAAAATTGTAAAGACCAGATCAGCATAATTTCAGGGTGGGGTGGGGTGTCACATAATTGCCATTTGTGACTTCCCCAATCAGCTTCCGACAAGCAAAGTCAATGAGACAAGCTGGATTCGCTTAACAACCTCGTGATTCACTTAACAATCGCAGTGATTTGCTTAACCACCATTTATCTGATTGAATAGGTAAATTACCTTAATTCAATTGGTATTTAAACATGATAGTTAGTAATAAAGGGGTTATAGAACTAATATGTTGCCCCAAAGCTCAGGTTCTTATTCAGAAATTAAAGACTTACATTCCTGCTAAGTGTCAGCAAAACTTCAAAACAGAGATTTGCTTGAGGATGTGGGCTGCTTGCATTTGGATTTTATCTGCTTCCCTATCAGCTGCTTCAACCTGAAATGAATGTTCTGATTTAGGAATTTGAAATTTAGCCCAACTACTCTGGAAGGCACCAAATTGGGAAATGTTATTCTAAAGTTAAATTACTAATTAACATGATCTGATTAAGTGAATTAAGGTTCACTACACCTACCAAGGCCAACAGCACCCCCTTCTGGCCAAAGTAGGGCTCCATGAGCGGGAATCATTTTTACTATATAGTATATACAGTCTCACTTCAACAAGTTAAGAAACATTCCCTGTTCCAGATTTTCCATGCTGACACTTTGGCTGCATAGAAATACAAAAAAGCAGCAAGGATTATCTTCGCACAATATTGGAAAAATGAAGAAACACCGCAAGTCAAAGAGATAATTAAGAAGATACTAGATTGTGCAGAAATGGATAGACTTACATTGAAAATCAAACAGAAAGAAGACACAGAATATTATCAAACATGGAACTTATTTTACCAGTGGTTGGAAAAAAGGGATGGACATTAAGAATGGAATCTGTATTTCTAAGCAATGCGATGTTTATTTATTTATTTTTTTTATTGAAAAGTTTTACACAAAAGAAATTTCCCCCCCAGTATTCCCCCCACCCTTTTTCCCTCCCCCCACCCCCTCAAACCCCCCTTCCCACCTCCCCCCCACTTTCCAGAACAAAATACAGGGTATTTCAATTACCAATCATAAGCTACATTAACCTAACTAACCTTAAACTATCAAATCCCCCCCTAGAACCTTAACTCCACTATTAATATCACAATAAATCTAAAGTTTAACATTCATTCGTAAGCTATTTGATGTTTTCTTGTCTGGTACTTATTTTGAATGTAATCAATCCATCTTCTCCGTTCTAATATATCTCTCTCTTGCGTATAGTCCTTCAAATACGCTGAAATTTTTGCCATTTCCGCTAAGTTCGTTACTTTCAGTATCCAATCTTCAATGGTAGGCAAAGAGTCCTTCTTCCAATGTTGCGCAACCAGCAGCCTAGCTGCCGATATTAGATTTAAAATCAATTTAGTCTCTAATGATGTACAACCATTTGTTATACCCAGTAAAAACAATTGCGGTGTAAATTTCAACCTTCTTTTCAAGATATTCTGCATCACCCACCAAATTTTTATCCAAAATGCTTTGATTTTCTTACAAGTCCACCATATATGATAATAAGTTGCATCATCACAGTCACATCTCCAACATTTAGCTTGCAAGTTAGGATACATACATGATTATTTTTAAGGGTCTAAATGCCATCTATAAAACATTTTATAGAAATTTTCCCTTAAGTTTTGTGCTTGCGTAAATTTAACATTTCTAACCCAGATCTTTTCCCAAGTTTCTATCATCACTGGTTCCTGAAAATTTTGTGCCCATTTTATCATACAATCCTTAACCAATTCCGTTTCCGAATCTATTTCCAATAATGCATTGTACAACCTTTTGATATGCATTTGACTTTGATCTCTAATCTGTTAGATTAGACCAGATTTTCCTCATTTTGCATAACACCAATTTTTTGATCTTCCCTCCATCTGGCTTGAAGCTGACCATACTGAAACCAAGTATAAATTATCCCTGCTTCTTTCAATACATTTAAAGGCTTCAGTTGCAATTTACCCCTTTCCATATAAAGAAGCTCTTTATAAGTAATCACCTGTTTTTGTTCTATACTTATATTTTCTATTGCACGTCTGGGATTTGCAATAGAAATAGGTATTTTATAATTTAACTTATATTGATACTTTTTCCAAACCCTCAGCAAAGCATTTCTAAGTATATGACCTTTAAACACCTTGTCCAATTTTTTTCATATAACAAATAAGCATGCCAGCCATATAACAAATCATAACCTTCTATATTTAAAATTCTCTCTTCAGTTAAATTAAACCAACCCAACCACTAATTTGTGCTAAGACAGCTGCTTCATAATACAATCTTAAATTAGGCATTTTAAGACCTCCTCTCTCACGTACATCCTGTATAATTTTCATTTTTATTCTTGGTTTTTTACCATCCCAAATAAAAGTATTAACCCCTTTCTGCCATTCCCTCAAATTCCCATCTTTCTTAAGCACTGATATCATTTGGAACAGAAAAAGAAACCTAGGTAATACATTCATTTTTATTACTGCTATCCTTCCCAATAAAGATAATTGTAACTTTTTCCAATTTTTTTTTAAATTTGATTTATATGCCGCCCTTCTCCGGAGACTCAGGGCGGCTTACAATGCGCTAAGCAATAGCCTTCATACTTTTGTATATTTATACAAAGTCAGCTTATTGCCCCCACAAACTGGGTCCTCAATTTACCTACCTTAGAAAGGATGGAAGGCTGAGTCAACCTTGAGCCTTGGTGAGATTTGAACCTGCAATAATTGCAGGCAGCTGATGTTAATAACAGGGCTTTAGACCACTGTACTATCCAAGGCTCTTATTTTCCATTTTCCATTTCCTTCTGCACTTTTTGCCAAAGAACTTCATAGTTGTTTTTAAATAATTTCGTGTTTGAGGCTGCAATATACACTCCTAAGTATTTAACCTTTTTAACTATTTCGAACCCCGTTATTCTTCCTAAGTCTTCTTGCTGAGTTATGGACATGTTTTTAGTTATCACCTTTGTCTTATGTTGATTTACTTTAAATCCAGATACCTTACCATATTGACCTAATATGTCCAACATATGTGGAACCGATTCTATGGGTTGAGATAAAGTAACAACCAAGTCGTCTGCAAATGCTCTTAATCTATAATCTTGTCTAATTACAATCCCCTTTATTTTATCCGAGTTGCGTATCTTGTTCAACAACACTTCTAAAGTTAAAATAAACAGCAATGGAGACAAGGGACAACCCTGCCTTGTTCCTTTCTCAATTTTAAAAACATCTGTTAAACCTCCATTAACTATTATTTGTGCTGTTTGTTCCTGATATATTGCTCTAATTGATTGTGTAAAATATTCTCCAAAGTGCATTTTTTCTATTATTTTAAACAAAAATTGCCAATTCAATCAATCAAATGCCTTCTCTGCATCCAAAAATACAAACGCTGCAGGGACTTGGTTGTTTTTTTCCAAATACTCCAGTAAATTTACAACTTGTCTGACATTATATTTCATTTGTCTTCCTTTTATAAACCCTGATTGGTCCTTATGAACTTTTGTTGCATAATTGGCATTAATCTATTCGCTAATATCTTAGCAAAAATTTTATAGTCGGTATTCAAAAGTGATATTGGCCTAAAATTTTCAGGTTTAGTACAATTTTGGTCTTCCTTTGGAATCAATGAAACAAAAGCTGTTCTCCAAGAGGGTGGGACTCCTCCACCTGATTGAATTTTACAGAATAAAACTCTAAGTGGTTCTACCATTTCAAACTGTAAGTTCTTATAATAAACAGCTGTTAATCCATCTGTTCCCGGAGCTTTTCCTGTTTTTAACTGTTTTTTTTTTTTATTGAAAAAGTTTTAAAAATTTTACATACATTTTCTCCCCCCCTCCCCAACCACCTCCCCCGACTTCCCAGAGCAAGTACAAAATAAAATACAGCTTAAATTCTCTAAATTAAACTCCATTTCACACTTATTATAATCATGATCATTAAACAAATAGATAAAAGGAAAGCAAGTCTTTTTCTCCTTATTCCATCTAATTCAACAAAATTATCTCCATTTATAATTACAGCAATTAAAACAATTAAGTATTATCTAATCAAACCTGTCATTACTCAATTTGGCTAATTGTTACTTAACAAATTATTAGGTCTATACAATTTAACAAAATATTTTATAACTTCTTTCATTTAAAACAAAACAACAACAACAACAACAACAACAACAAAAAGAAAGAAAAAAAAAAGGAAACCCTCACTCAAAAAACCTCCGATTTAAAAAAAAAATTACTATATAAACTCTTCCGTCCTTCACTTTTAAACCATCAAGGTCCAATTATAATCAAAACACTTAATAAGAAATAATATTAACAATAATTTTTAATTAATAATCAAACCTCTTATATCCATACATATTAACAAATCAACTAAAAACATCATTTAAGAACTTTATCAATCCTTTAAATTCTTCATACTAGATTGAACCAATTGCTAATCTTCTTGTCTTCACATCTTCCAACAGCATATAAGATATCTTCATTTACATCTACCCCCCCTAAATAAAAATTGCTTCTGTATATAAAAAAAAAGCCCCCCGAGTGACTTTGTAATTGTAATTATATTTGAAATGATATCCATCAAATCCAGTCAAAAATTAGATTAATAAATTCGTCAGACA
>WNWU01011963.1:25662-50782 GCA_012654045.1 Ptyas mucosa
GGCTGTGGCAACTCAAAACAACAGCTGTCGTTATCTCTCCCGGGCTCACTGCCAGCTCGTTGTTTATGGATGGTAAATAAACAACTTCTGAATACTCCTGTTCGAGTGTGTGTGCTTGTCTGGGCTTCTGAAGCAGGGAGGGGACAGAACACTGCCTTAGAGTGTACATCATCCTAGAGTTAAGATGTGTTCTAGTTATTGCAGAGGAACCACCATAATTTTCTTGGCAAGTGGTTTACTTGTTTCTGGAATTTTGTTTTTAAGACTGTGCAATGCTTCAAGGTCAGAAATGAAATAACTTCATGCTTTGGAGTACTCAAAAGCATCTTTGCAGATTTGAACCTTCCCAGTTTAACTTAAAGCAAGGTTTCCCAACCTTGGAAACTTTTAAGACTGCCGGGCTGATTGGGGAACTCTGGGAGTTGAAGTCCATGCATCTTAAAATTGCCAAGGTTGGGAAACTCTGGCTTACAGCCTTGGTATTCATTTTCTAGTGCAACCCCATTGTTCTGTCCTCACTACACGTTAGCCTGTGTGCAGCTCGACATGCAGCTAAACCCACCTATCCTCCAATAAAACAGACCGTGTGCATAGATCTGAATGCTTTATTAAAAGAACAGGATATGGTGAAACTGGGGAAAATAAGCATACAATGAGAGACAGTATTAAGTTACTGCCGAACATAACAATTAATAAATACAAGCAATTTAAATCTCACCAGCGATGCTGTGTGGGATGTGGATTTGTCCTTGGATGACCATGTGCCACAGATTAATATGGATTCTTCTTTGTGCTTCTGCTTTCTCCAAATGCTAAAGGAAATGGAGTCTGGCTTCCCAGCGTGCACTTGTTTTGAGAGTTGAGAGGCTGATGGGATAATGGGGTGGGGTCAGCTTCAAACAATATACTTGGTATTTGTCTCTCCGGCCACTAGATGGGGCTAGAGAGCAACAACAGTATAAAAAGATCATATGTTGGGGCATATTAGTTCCTCCTGCTACTAGATGGGGCTAGAGAGCAACAACAGTATATAAAAGTTATATCTTGGGGCATGACATCCATTGAGGAATTCACCAGATTTAGATGATATTAAGTTTGATGGGTTCCTTCTTCCAACTCTGTGTTTCAGCTCTTTTCATAGATGTTCTATTGGATTCAGATCAGGACTCATAACAGGCCACTTCAGAAGAATCCAATGTTTGCTTTTCAACCATTTTTGGGTTCTCTTAGATATATATTTTAGGTCATTTTACCTGCTGGAATCAGGATCTGTGACTGAGACAGAACTTTCTAACATTGTATTTGTCTGGCTCCAGAATGTCTTGACAATCTTGATTTCATACTGCCCAGCAAAGATTCAAGACATCTGGTGCTGGAGACAGCAAAGCAACCCCATAACATTATGGCCCCTCCTCCATGTTTTACAACAGGGATCATTTTCTTTTCTTTAAAAGCAGGGGTGAAATGCTCCCGGTTCAGACCGGATTGCCCGATCCGGTAGCGATGGAGGCGGGTGGTTCGGAGAACCGGTAGCAAAAATCCCTCCCCCCCCATTGCCCAGCTGAGCCGCGCAATCATCAGAGGCTTTTTTAAAAAAAAAATTTTAAAGCATTTTTTCTACAACCTCTTTGGCTGAAATGCTTTTAAAAGTAAAAAAAAAGCCTCTGATGATCGTGCAGCTCAGCTGGGATCATCACAGGCTTTAAAAGCATTTTTTCTACAACTTCTTCAGCCGAAGAGGTTGTAGAAAAAATGGTTTTGAAAGTAAAAAAAAAAGTTAGTCACGCCCACTCAGTCATATTACACACACCCCCACCAAGCCACACCCACAGAACCGGTAGTAACAAATTTTACATTTCACCACTGTTTAAAAGTTATCACTTTTCTTTTGTGAGCCTAGATCTGCTCTAAGGATAGAATTAGGTTGGAATTAGAATTAGGTTCTACCCTTAGGGCTTCTTCCTTAAAGTGCACAGTAATTCTACCTGAATGACTGAGAATCTTCATCGATGTATTGCCACACACTTTGGGGAAGAAACCTGAAATTGGCACAGGAGTAGCCCTAAGAAGTTTAGGAGTTGGTACTTCCAACAACTCTCTGCCTACTCAGATTCCCCTAACCAACTTGCTCAGACTGAAGAAGCTGCTTGGATGGATAGCAAAACATCTCAAACCAAACAAAAAAAAATAAGACCAGTTGCCATGGCTCAACTTCCAGACGAAGCCACAATGCTATTTGTGATTTTAATTTAGCACTTTGTGTGAACTCAGCCACTTTCTACTCCATTTTCCCCCCAAAAGAACCTGAGGGACATATTTCAGGAGTATTCTCCATCCAAAAACAGTATCTTTTCATATGCACCCTATTCCTTCCTTCATTCCCTGCAGAACGAGAAAAGTCAATGCAAAACACTTCAACACTGTTACTGAGAAAATCAGAGACATCTCCATTAAGCAATCAGCAATCAAATGTGACTAAGAGGAGGCTTATATGTGAAACTTGATGATTATCAAGCATTATACAGATAGTCCTTGCTTACTGACCATTCATCCAGCGACTGTAGAAACATACAAGGGTGCTGGAAAAAATAACTTTGCACAAAACACATCTGCAGCATTCAAACCCCTGGCTGTGGTGCAATCACATTATTTTCAAGACAGTAAGATGGCACTCCAGCATTTGGGGAGTGGTTAGGAGGCAAACAAAACAACACAAAGATGTGAAACTGACTTGTCTCTTTCTGGCTGAAAAGCAATTGTAGTGATGTGACTCTGTGGTCACCTCACTTAGGGATCACTTTGCTTAGTGGCAGAGTTGCTGGCCCCAATTAGGTCTTTAAGTGACTACTGTAAAGTAACATCTTCATTTGATTCCTTATTTGCCAATCAAGGCAGGAAAATTAGTTCAAAGCAAAAGGACACCTGACAAATATTCATTTTACCTCAGAATAAACAAGCTGCTCCCTGCCACCTTTCAGTTTTTATTAATTTTACTTACTGTATTTTTTCTTTAAAAAAGTTCACTTTAAAAAGGTAAAATGATGTTTCCTTTAATTTTTTTTATACAAACTCCCCCCATAAACAAAACACAGAACTGTGTCCCAGAATAATTAAAAAAGGGAGAGAAAAAAACTGAAAAGGCAGGTGGGGCCTGAGCAGTCCACCTAGTCCACAGTAGACAAATAAATCTTAAAAGAGGAGGAGGAGGGGAGCAGTGGGAATAAGAGGAAGGGGACAGTCTCCCCAAAGGTGTATTTCATAGCATGATACGTTTCCCTGGGGTGTATGTAGACTGTTTAATAAGTGACCAGCTCCCATGATTTGGGAGGAAGGAAGCAGAAAAAAAGAAAACAGAATATAAATATATATTTGAATTGGGGGGAAAGCAGCCAACTTTCCCCCACAAGAGGAAACTGGTAATGTAAATGATGCGGCTTCAGCTAGATGACCACTGAAGGGCCCTCTTTATTCACAGTATTGTAAGAAAGAAAATCTGCTTGTTTGAGAGAAACGTGTTTGCTGGAGATTATATTAAAGTCAGTTAAACCCCATTATTGGTAATATATCTTCTGATGAGGCCTAGCTGTCACGGAAAGACAGCCATATAGAGAATGTCTGAAAAGGCTCACTGTCAACCACACAAAGACATGTATGGGACAAAGAGTTAATTATTACCTAAGGACAGCAGTAAAAACTCCATTAGTACTTACAGAACTTAGGAAAGTGGTCCAGCTGAAAATAATCTTATAAACTAGAAGCTAATGGTTTAGTAATGAGGAAGTGTCTGTTATATTATAACAAATGTATGGAACAACTATATGAGGTCATGTATTTGATACCAAATGTAATTTTACCATATATGGAAAATGTATTAGATCACCAACTCCTTTGTCTTGAAAAGATATATAAACAGTTGTGTCAAAGCTCTTGGTTGTTCAGACTTTCAGGTATGAATCTGTTCTGAACCTTGCGCAATAATAAACTGGCTCTGGCTGACCGGGAATGTTGTTTGGTCCCATCATTCCATAACATTGGGAGGGGAAAGGATTACATTCAGAAACTCCATACATTCACCAAGAAAGGCAGGGGTACAAATGATGGAAGTCAACATTTATCCTGGAGCTACAACCACTCCCATTTCTTCCAGGTACTATTTCTTGTGGACTATCCAACTGCAGAGACTTGAAGAAAGGGAGGGGGTATGAGGAAGAAGAGGAGGAGGTGAGAGGGAAAGGACAGGCCAATTTCTCAACAACCCAAACAGGACCAAAGTAGTGCAGACTGAGTGGTTGAAAGCTGATAGCAGAACCCCAAGAGGGTCATGTACCCAGATTGAGTGGGGAGAGGGGTTAAGCAAAAGTGAGGCTCGCTCCATACCCAGGGGAAAGGGGCAGGAAGAACTGAGGGGATGAGGTCCATCCTCACCTCAAAGGTTTCTCATGGAAAGCCTAGAAGCCTGTTGGGTGTTCAAGCCCATCTGATACCTATGGTCAGCATCAGATCTTCCATCTAGTAATGGTTAGAGCAAAAGGGCTTGTTCCCTTATTTTTTTCGCATCACCACTGGGTTCAAACAAATGAGTACTGGTTGTTCACAACCCTGGCTCGCCCTTCTGACTCCTCTGGCAGAGGAAGGTATCCCCCGACTCTCACAGATGCTCCCTCATCCACCTCTGGCTGCATCTGAGCCTCCTCCTCCTCAGTCTGCCCCTTAGACTCCAGCAATCCATGGTCCAGAGGAGCATGAGGTGGCCGGGCTGGAGGGAGAGGAGGTGGCAGTGGCAGGTTACGAGAGATGCTCAGCTCTGTGGAGGGAGAGAAGAGACAGATGGACAGACAGAGAGATAGGATGGTCTGGGGTTAAGGCAGGAAGACGGAGTAAACACTGAGAGCCAGTATTATTTCAGCAAGATACTCTCCATGAACAGTTTCAGCATGAACTATGTTACGGTATCCAATGCTTCTCAAATGCAATCATTCAGGAATTAATAAAGGAGAACATTTGTAGCTCAGGGTTGACATGAGGGGTCCTTGGTGCTCTCTGAGCCTGCTTGTTTTCTTGCAGATGTTTCATTACCCAAATTAGGTAACTAGCACTGATGATGTTATCAAGTTAGGGTAATGAAACGTCTGCAAGAAAACAAGCAAGCTCAGAGAGCACCAAGGACCCCTCATTCAAGAATTGTCTGGAAATGGTTTTATTGTTTTGATTTGGTTTCTAAAACCTGTTTTCTGTAGTAGCCCCTGAATGAAATCAAGTTACTATTGTTGAAAGACTGTATAAATACAGGGGCTGATTATTATGCCTTGGGGCTATGCTCCACATTTTAAAAAAGCAACACCAAAATAGGCGTTTTCTTGGAAAATTGGTGTAAAGCATTGTGCTTCTGCATAAAGTGAGCTTAAATCATTTGTAGGCAAACCTTTGGTTAGGCAAGTTCCTATTTCAGGAACCTTGTGCAAACTGATTATATTGGATGGCATGCAAGCCGTCGCCCCAGTTCAGATCCGCTGTGCATGCGCGCACGCCTCCCACCGGCCAGCTGGTCTTCAGGTCTCTGCCGTGGGGCCGGGCACACGTGGGGGGCTTAGTGTGTATATGTAGGGGCGGGGCACATGCAGGGGGCCGCACGTGCATGTGGGGGGCGGGGTGCATGCGTGGGGGCCACACGCATTGCATTTTGGGGGTTCAGGCACGCACGCATGCATTCACACGTGCACGTGCGCGCTTTGGGCACTCGGTCCAGAAAAGGTTAGCCATCACTGTCCTAAGCTATTGTAATGTTTTAGGTTTTTTTCTTATTTGAGAGATGCCATTCAGAGACTGCAATGCCAAATATTAATAGAAAAAGGTTGATAATTATGGAGAGATGGAAGGCATGATAAATGCAGCATTGAAATTCCTATCCATTACTCTATACCAGCGTGTCTCAACCTCAGCAACTTTAAGGGGTGTGGACTTCAACTCCCATAATTTCATAACTGTCTAGCTGAGGAATTCTGGAAGTTGCAGTCCATACATCTTAAAGTTGAGAAACACTGCTCTGTACACTTCTCACAGAATATTGGCAACATACTGTGAAATATGAGCATTAGAACATGATTTTCTAAAGAAGAGAGAATTTCAAATACTTCTAAAATTTGAAGGGATTCTTCGTGTATTTTATGCAGGCAATATTAGATAATTCATTCAGTAAACTACTTTAAGGAATGGCTACAGGGGTGAAATGCTCCCGGTTCGGACTGGATCGCCTGATCCGGTAGCAATGGCGGCGGGTGGTTCAGAGAACCGGTAGCAAAAATCCCTGCGCACCCCTCCATGCCCAGCTGGCCGCGCACGCATCAGAGGGGCTTTTTTTTAACTTTTAAAAGCATTTTTTCTACAACTTCTTCTGCCGAAAAAATGCTTTTAAAAGTAAAAAAAAAAGGCTCTGATGATCGTGTGGCTCAGCTGGGATGTCAGAGACTTTTCAAATCATTTTTTTCTGGTGGTTAAAAAAATACTTTGAAAAGGCTCTAATGATCCCAGCTGTGTTCCTGATCGACAGAGGCTTTTCAAAGCATTTTTTTTGCATTTGCAGAAAAAATGCTTTGAAAAGTTAAAAAAAAAAGTTGGCCACGCCCACCCAGTCACATTACCCCCCCCACCAAGCCACGCCCACAGAACCGGTAGTAACCAATTTTACATTTCACCCTTGAATGGCTACATATACCAAGTGAAACCATAATATAATTTGTTTTGTTCTACTGTGCCATGAAACTCCAACCTACATAATTAATGCTGAATATTCTACTGTTTAAAGCTGGACAAACTGACAATTTTTAAGAGCATAAATGTCCGTTACAAATGTCATGTGCTATTTCACAAATACCGGTATGTTGTACCTTTCTTTTCTCTCCTCTACAAGACAATACCTATGCAATATACAGTACCAACCTTATTTCTATAACATATTTAGGAGCTATAAGACTTTTCAATTATGGACACCTTCCTGTGCTTCTTAGTGGGGACAAAAGTTAAGGCAGTCATGCTGGCCATTTTTTTCATTCTCAATTGCCCTAATAAACTTTTCTCCAACCTAGAATTCATTAGATGCCTTGGATTATAACTCTCATTAACACCAAACAATGGGGAAGACAGTCTAACCCAAACCATCTTGAAGGATCTGGTTGGTGGAACACTGGTTTAATAAATAGTATTCTTCATGTTACATTATAACCCTGCTCGTGTGTGTGTGTGTGTGTGTGAGAGAGAGAGAGAGAGAGAGAGAGAGAGAGAGAGAGTGTATCAGAGAGGGAAATATCACCAAATTAAAGATGGTTTCAGCCACCTGAGTTAGTAAATTTGTAGAAAAGGGGAGTAAAAGAGGCAGCAGTACTATTATTTGGAGTTTGGGTAGATAATCTTTAACTTTGTGTTGTCCATCACAAGTGAGGCTTTTCTGCAGAGTTCTGCTATATCTAATACAATTGAATTATTGAAGGAGTTGCCCAAATTATAATTGAAACAATAGTTCTAAGATGTCTCTCTGCAGAACACTAGAAGCTACCTTATGCCAAACCAGACTATGGTTCTGTTCAGCTGGGGAAATTATTAGTGACTCTTCAGGTTTCTGTACAGAAGCCTTTCTTAGTCCTACCTGGAAATGCCAGAAGGAGCCCGAAATCTCTTCCCTGCCTCCTGGTGTCAGACACAGTGGATGGCGTACACACTGCATTCACATGACCCATGGATAGCGATGGCTATGGCGTGGGGGCCGTGACACACACACACGGTCATATCCCTGCCTTCCTCCTGTGGTAGCTATTGCACACTTACACGCAGTCACCCACGGAGTCAGCAGCAAGGATGGAGATGAGGTTGGGGGGCGAGTAGGGGTCCCCACTGAACCCAGACACTGGTGCTCGGCTCCCAGCCCGATCCCGGCCTGTGACAGAAATGCTCACATCAGAAATAGGGATTGGGGGTGAGGAAGAGAGGGAGCAGTGAACATGGGGGTGAACAGGTTTATCCTCCCTCCTGCTACATGCATGCTGCATAGGGCTGGAAGAGAAGACAGGATGGACAAGGAGCGGGGCAACAAAGGAGGGGCAGACTGGAATGACAATGGAAAAAGGTGGAGGAAAATGGAGCATGATATGGACTAGCAATAGTATCTATGCTCTTTCCACCCCACAGCCCCACTTCATCCTACACTCACCATGCAGCCTTTGTGAAGCAACCACGTAGCTGACAAGCGTTACATCACTGGAGCCCCCTGACTCGAGGGGGATGGGGTGGACCCGGAAGTGCTCCAGCATGTCAAAAATAGTCTGGAACCAGAGATGCTGAACACGGCACTGCCCTTCTTCATTCAGGGAGAGGCGCAGATGCTAGGGGTAGGAAAAGGAGGCTGGGTGGGAAACTACTCCTGAACCAGATTCCAGCCTATCCTGTCCCAAAGCCTCTAAGTCTTGAGGCGAGATGGGAGGCAAAAAAACCTAATAAATAAATAAATAAATAAAATAAGCACCATTTGATAGATTCCCCCCACTACACTCACCTTGGCTTTCCCCTGGAAGTTAAAGGTCAGGACGTATTCACCCCGCCGTGTCTCACTTTGACGCACTAGGAAGACGCCATGGCTGCTTGCTCCTCCTGCCAACACCAACTGGGCGGCTTTGAGACGGGACAGGGTCCCATGGAACCATGGGTATTCAGAGAGTGGGTGCTCAGTTTCACCAAGACTACCCCCGCCCGGGTCGGGTTCCCCTTGGAAGAGGAAGGAACCTGAGCAAGGAGAAAAGCAATGGAAGATGGCCAAAGCTCACTCAGAGGAATCTGGATCTCGCTTCCACAACATTCAACCCAAGAAGACGCTGAAGTTGCGTGGCCCAAGGGAAACCTTGACCAGATGGTATACAATTTCAGAGGTTATCTCAGAAGAAGAAAGTTCAGGCTAAGTTGTCAGAGTATATTCATCAACTGGAATAGGACATGGTAACAAGGTCAGCCAATGTATAGACATAGCAACTAAATCAGCCAATGAGGGCTGTTTGGGAGCTGAGACAGACTGGAGCCAGGGTGTGTCTTTGTCTGCAGCTTCTGAGTCTGTGCAGAGAAACTGAAACTAGTCTGCTATGCTGAAATGAAACTAACTGTTCTCTCCTGTCTTGTGTTTTGCTTGTAACTGCTATTACGTTGAAGAAGAATCTATATTGGTATTATACATTTATCTTCATGTATTATTATGTATATATAGAAGTTAATGAATCCTGCTGCATTAGTCTGCCTGTGTGTGCTTTCTGGATTTGATTTTTGCAACAAACTCTGACTGCCTGTGATAACAAGGAGAAACAAAGCAGAGAAAGCCTGCAGGATGGCTGCTGTTGAATTTAAGGAGAGCTCTCTGCCTCTTTTGGGACAGAAGAACTATATAATTTGGGCTGCAAAGATAAAATGTTTCCTGAAGGCTAAGGAGCGACAGGACAGGACAGGACAGTTGGAAGGGACCTTGGAGGTCTTCTAGTCCAACCCCCTGCCCAGGCAGGAAACCATACACCACTTCAGATAAATGGTTATCCAACATCTTCTTAAAAATTTCCAGTGTTGGAGCATTCACAACTTCTGCAGGCAAGTTGTTCCACTTATTAATTGTTCTAACTGTCAGGAAATTTCTCCTTAGTTCTAAATTGCTTCTCACCTTGATTAGTTTCCACCCATTGCTTCTTGTTCTGCCCTCAGGTGCTTTGGAGAATAGCTTGACTCCCTCTTCTCTGTGGCAGCCCCTGAGATATTGGAACACTGCTATCATGTCTCCCTTAGTCCTTCTCTTCATTAAACTAGACATACCCAGTTCCTGAAACCGTTCTTCATATGTTTTAGCCTCCAGTCCCCTAATCATCTTTGTTGCTCTTCTCTGCACTCTTTCTAGAGTCTCAACATCTTTTTTACATTGTGGCGACCAAAACTGAATGCAACTGGATATTGTTGTTAATCCACCCCAGGCACCTTTAGCAGCTGCAGAGCAGAGGCAGCATGATAAAGCAATGGCTTATATCATCTTAAGTTTAGAAGTTGAACAATTTCTCAATGTAGCTGAATTAAAGACTGCAAAGGAAGTCTGGCTGAAGTTGAGAAGTGTGCATGTGAGTGTGTCAGAATGCAATATTGTACAATTATCAAGAAAATTATACAGAGCCCGTTTGGAACCAGGAGAATCTGTGGAACAGCATTTTGTAAAAATGCAAACCTTGTTTGTGGAGTTAGAACAGTGTGGAGTGAAGTTTCCTGAATCTCAGAAAGTGCTGCTAGTTTTAAACAGTCTGGATGAAACTTGGGACAGGTTGCTGTTGCAAAAGTTAGCTACTGCAATAAGAGAGACAAATGGTTGATAGACAGTGGGGCAAGTCAAACAATTGTTAATAATTCTAAATTGTTTTACAGAATGGATCCAGCTGCTGGAGATGTAGTAGCCTTGGCAAATGGCCAGAAGGCTAAAGTCATTGGAAGAGGCAGTGTGCAAATTCCATATCTGGAACAGAAGTTCAATGATATATTATGTATGCCTAAAATGGAGCATAATTTATTGAGTGTCTCTAGTTTAGACAAGCAAGGATTTGAGACCACATTTGGAAATGGGAGGTGTCTCATAAAAAAAATGGGAATGTATGTGCACAGGGCATAAAAGAGGATAATCTTTATGTGTTGCAAGGACCCAAACATTTCAATGTGCTCAAACATTTGGAAATGAGGCACCACATGATTCATGTGTTCATCTCTTGCACAGAAAGCTTGGCCATGCCAGCTTCAGAGTTTTGCAAAGAATGCAACAGTTTGCAGAAGGGTTGAATTTAAAGGGATGTAAGGCATATTTGGACTGTGCAGTATGTAAGTCATCAAAATACAAGGCGTTCCCAGTAAGCAAGAGTAGCACAAGGCAGACAACAGGAGCTCTAGAGCTGGTACATGCAGATTTGGTTGGGCCAATGCAAGCCAGTTTGGGAGGAGCTAAGTATGCACTGGTCACTGTAGATGACTACAGCAGGTTTGGGTTCTGCTATTTACTAAAGAGTAAAATAGAGGTGCTACAGAAATTTAAGCAATGGGTAAGCTTTGTGGAAAGGAGATATAGACAACAGGTATGTCAGCTGCAAACTTACAGGTTCAGAATTCACATCAGCAAGTTTTCAACAATGGCTGGGACAGTTAGGTATAAAACACAGACGCACAAATCCATACACAGCAGCTGAGAATGGTGTAGTTGACAGGCGGAATGGAGTCTTACAAACAATGAAGGACTCACTGCTGGAGGATTCTGGTCTGAGCAGGTCATCTTGGGATGAAGCCATGTTGACTGCTAATTATTTAATCAATAGGCTGTGGAGTTCCTCCATTAATGATACTCCATATGCAGTGCTATATGGGAGAAAACCATCTGTGGCACATTTAAGGGTTTTTGGAAGTAATGCGTGGGTGCATATTCCAAAAGCAATTAGAAGAAAGGAACAACCAAAGGCTAGAAAGCTCAGGTTTATGGGCTATGAGCCTGGTTCAAAAAGCTATTGCTTTAGCGATGGGAGCAAAAGAATAGTGATTTCCAGGTCTGCTAGCTTTGCAGAGCAAAATTGGAAAAGAATTGATGCAAATTTTTGGAATGATTCACTTAGTGACAGTAACTCACTTAGTGACAGTGTCAGCGTTCAGGGAGGAGAAGCTGAAAAAGATATGAAGCAAGAGAGGGTTGAAACACAGGAGTAGTCAATGCCACGCAGATCAGAGCAATGGAACAAGGAGATTCCACCTGACAGGTATTCTGCTAGTAAAGTAAAGGTGTGTAATGTATGGTATGAGCCAAGGAACTATAAGGAAGTTTTGGCATTACCTAAAATAGGACAAAGAAAGTGGAAAGAAGCCATGGACAAGGAAATGAAATCCATGGATGAACATAAAGTGTATATTTATGGGTAGCAAAGCCGTAGGATTAGGGTAGCATTAGCCGTAGGATTAGGGTAGCAAAGCCGTAGGATGCAAGTGGGTATACAAAAAGAAAGTACTACCCAACAATGAGGTACAATATAAAGCAAGGTTAGTGGCACAAGGTTTTTCACAGATGAAAAATGCACTATGATGAAGTATTCTCACCAACTGTAAAGAGTGACAGCATAAGGCTGGCACTAGCGTTGGCAGCGGCACATGGCCATAAAATTTGGCATTTTGACATAACCACTGCATTCCTCAATGCAGAATTAGAGGAAGAAGTTTACATGGTTCAAGTACCAGGGTATGAAAGTAAAAAGCCTAACACGGTATATAAATTGAACAAGGCCATTTATGGGCTGAAGCAGTCAGACAGGAATTGGAATATATGTTTAGATACTGTATCGAAGGGTCTTGGGTTCAGAAGTTGAAGGCTGATGGTTGCATATACACTGGAAAATTACAAGGTGGGGATTGTCAATTATTAGCATTTCTGAATGATCTTTGTTTCATTGCAAATGATGTATCACGGTAAAAGAGTTCTCGGGTATTTGAAGGGAACTGTGAATGTGGGTTTTCAAATACAGGTCTAGGAAGAATATTAAATTATTCGATCTTATTTCTATTCGTTATGAAGGGAGGAGTGTCAGAGTATATTCATGAACTGGAATAGGACGTGGTAACAAGGTCAGCCAATGTATAGGCATAGCAACTAAGTCAGCCAATCAGGGCTGTTTGGGAGCTGAGACAGACTGGAGCCAGGGCGTGTCTTAGTCTGCAGCTTCTGAGTCTGTGCAGAGAAACTGAAACTAGTCTGTTCTGCTGAAATGAAACTAACTGTTCTCTCCTGCCTTGTGTTTTGCTTGTAGCAATAGCAATAGCACTTAGACTTATATATCGCTTCATAGTGCTTTTACAGCCCTCTCTAAGCAGTTTAAAGAGTCAGCATATTGCCCCCAAAAATCTGGGTCCTCATTTTACCCACCTCAGAAGGATGGAAGGCTGAGTCAACCTTGAGCCGGTGAGATTTGAACTGCTGAACTGCAGCTAACAGTCAGCTGAAGTAGCCTGCAGTGCTGCACTCTAACCACTGCGCCACCTCAGCTCTATATGCTATATGCTACTACGTTGAAGAAGAACCTATAATGGTATTGTACATTTATCTTCATGTATTATCATGTATATAAAGAAGTTAATGAATCCTGCTGCATCAGTCTGCCTGTGTGTGCTTTCTGGATTTGATTTTTGCAACAAACTCTGACATAAGTGATACAAACCCTGCCCACTTTGGGCTTGTCTGTAGGGATTGCCAACTATTGTTTTTCCTCCACCATTATGCCATTCCCAATAGGAGCTCCAGCAGGGGTGGGGAAAGATTCCTCTGGTCCTCCTCAAATCTAGACCAAGCACCAACTCATCCCACTTCAATGCATTACCTGTGGTTTCAGGGGTTTCGGGGAAAGTTGTATGGAGGAAGCCAGTGGAAAATTGCCCTTCATTGACTGGCACTCGAGGCAGCAGCTGAGGAGGAGGAGGCAGATCCATTGAATCAAAGTGTGAGGCAGCAATAGAGACTGAGCTGGGAGACATGGAGGCTGAGGGGCATTCCATCAGTCCACCGTAGGCACCTGGAAAGGAAATGTTACAAGCTGGGCTCAGCTGGAAAATCAAAATCATCAAAAGCTCACTTCCCATTATTCAGGATACTGCTTATAAGCGCTGTGTGCTTAGAGCTCAAAGCATTGTTAGAGACCCCACACACCCACTTCACAGTCGGTTTCTGTTGCTTCCCTCTGGGAGGAGGTTACAAAGTATCTATAGCAGGACTACTAGATTCTGTAACAGCTTTGTTCCTTTGTGCCGTCCATCTTGTAAATTTACAGGATTCTTCTTTTTCGTCATGTATATGTATACATCTGAACTAGACTGATGTTTCTCTGCGTCATATATGTGTTTGTATGTGGGTATATGTATAATGGTTTATCTTTTGAGAGCTGAATTCAATAAAATTTCATTTTAATGTATGCTGATTAGTGTTAATTTAAAGTGACAATAAAGATTCTATTCTATTCTATTCTATTCTATTCTATTCTATTCTATTCTATTCTATTCTTCTACTCTACTCTACTCTACTCTACTCTTCCTGTTCCATCTTCTAAAAACCAGGTCACTTACTCTTCCAAGGTTCATAACTGCACTTTGTACCTATACCCCAAAGGAGGTGGTGTCTTTGCCATCTCCTCAAGAGAGCACACACTTTGTGCTTATTTCCTTTTTTTCTTAATCTACAGCAAACAGCAGCACCTAGCTGACCTTGGCAGATTCTGAAAAAAGTTAAGAAAAGCCAATTATTATTTGGGTGGGAGACCATCAGGAAACTCTACAGCTGTAGACTTGATTGAGCACACACTGCAGACCACAACCATGGAAAAACACTTCTATATTGTTGTCAATAAGCTTGATTTCAGAGATTTTTTTTAAATCTTTACCTATTTTTCTTGGGAATTTAGTAGCGTTTTATCAAAGTTTTGTTTTCCCCCCATAAATATCAAATCCTAGATTTAATACTAATTTGCATTTTCCTCATGTGCTTATCTTGAATGTGTAGTTTGTGCCTGAAAGCTGTTTTTGGTATAATGTGTAAAAAAACCAAAACTAAATAAATCTTACTGGTAAACAGCTATTGCTGGATTGTCACAGCATCCTATAAGGTACACAGATTCAACTGACTCAAGGTCACACAATAAGCTTCTTATCTGCCTGGGATTTGAACTCTGGCCTCCCCGGTCCTGCTTTCACAATCATGCTCACCCTATGACAGCTCTACCTACTTTTTAAACAATCTAGAAAATGGACGTTGTCGTACCTGAACGTCCTTTTTCGGGGCACTGCGGCTCCACTCCATCTGTGGTTGATCCTCATTTCTGACAGCAACTGAGAGAACTTAAAATCGATTAGCTCCCCACTCCGTGCTCTAGCCACGCCTCCCTTTAATCCCCAGTCTTGAATGAAAGCGCAACACCGAAGGAAATAACAAACTTTATTCAAACCAAAGGAACACAACCAACAACCAACAATAGCAGAACGCCAACATCAGAATAAACAGGGAGGGTATGGAGTGGAGCCGCAGTGCCCCGAAAAAGGACGTTCAGGTAAGACAACGTCCATTTTCCAGAGCACTGCGGCTCCACTCCATCTGTGGGACATACCCAAGCTCAAACCACAGGGCTGGGAGGTGGACTGCTCCCCCTCGAAGACCCCGAAACAACACTCTGCAAGACCCTCCTTCCAAACAAAGCATCAGCCAAAGCGTAAGAGTCAATCCGATAGTGCCGTATAAATGGCGACAACGAAGTCCATGTGGCTGCCCTGCAAATGTCCAGTACCGACGCTTGCGTCGACCAAGCCACCGAAGTAGCCGCACTCCGCGTCGAATGAGGCAAAATCCTAGACGGAGGGGCCCTCGCCTGACGTTCGTAAGCGGACGCTATACACGCCTTAATCCACCGACCCACCGTGGCTGACGAAACCTTCTGACCCATGGAGGCCGGGTGAAATGACACGAGAAGGGCCTCCGACTTCCGAAAAGCGGCCGTCCGGCGAATATACCGACGCAAGGCCCTACAAACGTCCAGTGTATGCCAAAGAATCTCGTGCTGATGTCGAGGAGAAGGACAAAAATCCGGCAAAACGATCTCCTGCGCGCGATGAAACCACGAGTTCACCTTGGGTGTAAATGCCGGATCCAAACGAAGAACAACAGTATTAGGACGAAAGATGCACAGGTCCTCCCTGACCGACAACGCGGCGAGCTCCGAAATCCTCCGCGCCGACGTGACCGCCAGGAGAAAGGCCACCTTAAAAGATAGGAACTTAAGTGAAACTGACCCCAACGGTTCAAAGGGTGCAACAGTAAGCGCCTGCAAAACCAACTGCAAATCCCAAGTGGGATACCGGTGGACCACCACCGGGCGTAAATTCCGAGCGCCATGAAGAAACCCCCGGATCCAGGGGTGATACGCCAACGACTGGTAAGGAGGTACAGAAATCACAGTCGACAGAGCCGCCACCTGGCGATGCAGCGTAGCCGGGGCGAGTCCCCACTCGAAACCCGCCTGAAGGAAACCGAGTACATCCTGCACCGACGCCGACATGGGATCCACGTGACTCCCAGCAGCCCAACGGCAAAACGCCTGCCAAGACGCCTCGTAAATCCGCATTGTGGACAGTCGACGAGCCGCCTGGATAATGCCGATGTCTGGATCCAGAAGCCTACCTTTCCTCAAGATGAGCCGCTCAAATCCCAGACGGCCAACTGGAGCCACTGAGGCTCGGGGTGAGAGATGGCCCCTTGGCGCAGGACAATCCTGTGGGGAGGGATCACCCACGGGTCGGAGACCGACAGCTCCACTAGGTCCGGGAACCAGGGCCAGCGAGGCCAGTATGGGGCCACAAGCAACACCCTCGCCCGCTCCGCTATGATCTTCCGGACGACCTGCTGGATCAACGTGACCGGAGGAAAGGCGTACAGCAGTCCCACAGGCCAGCGGCAACACAGGGCGTCTGTGTCTTCTGCCAGCAGCGAGGGATAACGGGAGATGAACCGAGGAAGCTGGGCGTTGGTGTGAGTGGCGAAAAGATCTACCACCGGATTTCCGAAACGGAGAGTCAGTTCTCGAAACAGACGAGGATGTAGTTGCCACTCTGCCTGGTCGATCACTTCCCTGCTCACCCAATCCGCCTGGACGTTCGCCGCACCGGAAATGTGGTCCGCCCGAATCGACGACAGGTTCCGCTCCGCCCAGCTGAACAGCCTCTCCGACTCGAACATTAGGCTCCGGGACCAGGTACCGCCTTCCCGGTTCACGTGTGCCTTGGCCGACGTGTTGTCCGTGAGGACCAAAACATGGCGCCCCCGAATCTCTGCCCTGAAGTGACGAAGAGCTAGCCTGATCACCCGCAGCTCTAGGAGATTGATGCTCAAGGCACTCTCGGCCGGGGTCCAGAGACCCTGTGCCACCCGATTGGACAAGTGGGCGCCCCAGCCATGAAGGCTGGCATCGGTGGTCAAGACCACCCGGTCCAGGCCCAGAAAGTGACAACCTCTCCGAATGGCCGCCGATCTCCACCAACGCAGAGACAGTCTGACCTGAGGGGGAACAGGAACCCTCCTCGACGAGCTGGCCCGCCCCTTCCGTTGAAACGGGAGAAGCCACTGCAGCGGACGCGAATGACGGCGCACCCAAGGGATGATCTGGTAACAGGAGACAAACTTTCCCAACAGCCTTGACAGGGTCAACAACGGCACCGACCTTTGGGAGAGCACCTGGTCCAGCGACAGCGATATGTCCTGCACTCTGTCCGGAGACAAGAACACCTGCCCTCTCGCAGAGTCTATTATGGCGCCCAGATGCAGAATCGACGTGGATGGAACGAAGTGACTCTTTTCCACGTTTATCATGAACCCATGCGCCCGGAACGCCCTCAAGACCAGGTCCATGTCCTGAACAGCCTTGACCCGAGACGACGACAGCACCAGCACATTGTCTAGGTAACACAGAGTCCGCACCGGAACCGAGCTGAGCGAAGCCGACACCACCGCAACCAACTTGGTGAACATCCGCGGAGCGGAGGAAAGTCCGAACAGCATTGCACAATATTGGTAATGCTTGCCCGCAAACTCGAAGCGCAGAAACCGCCAATGTGAAGGGTGGACGGGGACATGGAGATACGCCTCCCGAAGATCCACGGACTGCAGGAGATCTCCCTGCCTCACCGAAGCAAGAATTGAACGCAGAGAGTGCATCTTGAAATGGCGATAATGCACTGCCAGGTTCAACTGTTTCAAGTTGAGGATTCCCCGGACTCCACCGGAACTTTTGGGAACTAGAAAGAGAACTGAATAAAATCCGGTCCCCCACTGATCCCGAGGCACCGGTTCTATTGCCTCTATCTCCAAAAGGTGAGAGATCTCCGCCAGCATCAATTGGCGACGCTCGCTCGTCAACGGAACGGGACACCTGATGAAGCGCCCAGGAGGACGATCCACGAACTCGATCGACAAACCCTCCGCCACGGTGCAACGCACCCACAGGTCCTGTGTCGACGACTCCCACTGATCGCGGAAGAACCGAAGACGACCGCCGACCGGACCCGCTGGCGGTGAGTCATTTGCCCCGTCGGAAAGGTTTGGAGCCGGTTCCTCTGAACGGACGAGTCGAGGAAGTCTGCCTTCCACCTCTCTCACGGAATCCACGCCTCCCGGAAAAACGGTCAGCTGCTTGGAACGACTGACGATAACTGGGGGACCCGCCGGTCCCGGAATACTGACGAAAGGAATAGGGCGTAAAACGCCTATCTCGCTTGCGGGAAGACGACGGCATAACTTTCCGCTTATCCTTGTCCTCCACAAGGACCGGATCCAGAGCAGCCCCAAAAAGCGCCGGTGCCTTATACAGAGCCGCTGCCAGCTTCCACTTCGTCTTAACATCCGCCTTCCAGGGTCTCAACCAAAACAAACGGCGAGACGTCACAGAAGCCGCAAGTGCCCTTGAAGCAAATTTGACCGAGCTCAGCGAAGCATCCGCCGAATACTCCGTGGCTGCGATAATCTTATTAATATCATGGTGCAAACGTGTCTCCTCCGGAGGAAGGCGTTCCTGCAGCTGTCTCAGCCAGATCAGTGAGGCCCTGTTGAAGAACGATGTCGCCGTAGCCGAACGGACGGCCCAAG
The DNA here is from genome assembly GCA_012654045.1 of Ptyas mucosa. Lineage (NCBI taxonomy): Eukaryota > Metazoa > Chordata > Lepidosauria > Squamata > Colubridae > Ptyas > Ptyas mucosa. Next base: position 44,354 of record WNWU01011963.1, read on the forward strand.
CTACTGCCTGATGCGCCTTACGGAAGGCCATCTCAGTGCGCCTCTCCTCCGACTTCAAACTCTCCAGGGGATCCCCCGAGATCAACGACTGCGAAATCAGCCCCGCCACCGGAGCATCCACCGCCGGCAACTCCAGCAAAGCGTCCAACTCGGGAGCTGAGCAAAACAACTTCTTGTCCAAATTCGTGGGCGCAGTTGAGGAGCCCGGTTGTCCCCACGGTGCCTGCAGAACGTCAGTAAACAGTTGAGGGCACGGCACAAACTCCTTCTCAGCCTTGGCCTGTTTGAACAAGGCATCATGAGGGCCAACCTCAGACTGTGAAGGCGGAGGCTGAGCCCCTACCGAGCCCAGGTTAGTAGTCAGGCGCACCTTGGGCGGAACAGGCCCGTAAAGGCGGGCGAATACGGCAGCAGACCTTCGTCCTCCGAAAACTCATCTTCAGGATAATCCTCCTCACGATCAGACTCTTCTGAGGAGTCAGTCTCAGGGTGCACTGGCTCACGGGATCTGCGAACAACAGGAGCCACCGGAGCCGTCAGGGAAGGTCCCGGAGCAGGAGCCTGAGCCGCTGTCTGGGCACTTGCTGCCATGATAGAAGCCAAAGCAGTAGACAGCACCATCTGGAGGTCAAATTGTGGTCCCACGTCAGGCTGTGCCACCGTTCTCAGACCCGCAGCCGTGGGTGTGAACGTAGCGGAGGGAGGCTGACGACGCGGGTGATGGCCAGCGTCCAACCCCGCCCGGGAGACATCCGGTAGAGATTGAGATATGCCCCTGGAAAGTGATAGAGGGACAGACGGGACCGTCCCCGAGAGGACCTGCGCCGGACCAGTATGACCATCTGAAGAAGCACCCTCCATGTGGGTAGCCGGCATGGCAGCTGCCAATTTAGCCTTCTCCCACTGTCTTTCCAAAGCCTTGTGCCTCCGGAGCGCATCCTTCTCAACCAAAGAGGACGCCTTAGTATGGTGGGACTTACGGCTCCTCTTGCCAGAATGCTTCTTGGCAATTTTGGGCAGCCGCACCGAGCTGGCCTCCCGTTCCAAATCTGAGGAACATGATGAATCTGCCATTCTCTCAAGGCACCAGATCACAGTCAACAATAGCGAGACTCATGTGGAAATTTTTTTGTTCTTTTTTAAAAACAAATTTATTAATTTATGCAAATTATATGCAAATTTATTAATTTATACAAATTATACACAAATTTATTAATATATGCAACTTTATCAATTATGCAAATTATATGCAAATTTATCAACCTATGCAAATTATATGCAAATTTATAAATGTATGCACATTTATCAATTTATGCAAATTATATGCCAATTTATTAATTTATGCAAATTTATTAATATATGCAAATAATTAATATATGCAGCTGGGTAAACCAATCTACCCTGGCACAACCACACAAGATACAAAGCTGTAGAGGTTGGGGCCGTAATGGCACCCCCCCCCCAATTGCAGCCAAAGCCTGAAACAGGCACTGTACAGAAACGACCCCAGGAATCAGGGGAGCAGTTTCTAGCCCAAAGAGTCCCCAGCCGTTAAGACCAGGCCACGGCACTGGGGAGAAATGGGGGGGGGGGTGAGGCAGGGCAGCGCGCGCCCGCATGCCAGTAATTAACCCCCCACGGGAACCTGCAGCTGGGCACCTTGTCAGCACAAGGGAAGAGAGGAGGAAGGCAAGACCCCACTCCCTTTGCCAGGTAGGAGAGGGGCGCACAAGGCAAATCCTCCTGATAATGCTGCCGCGGGAGCCAGCCGATGTAAATCAAAAATGGCGGGCGGCCACGTTCCAACAAAATGGCGCCCGCCGCTTAGTCAGCCTCACCACGTGCAGCAGCTTCCGATCCGGCTGTGAGCTCAGCAGCCGCACAGAGCCGACCTCGAGCGGGCGGTTCCCCTCGCCTCCGCTCGCTCTTCAGTCCCAGCGCCAGAAAAACAATCGGAAAAGGGGAAACGGCGCCGCCCGCAGAGCCCTGCCGGGATGGTCGCCGCAGTAACCCCCCTATCACCTGGGACTCGCCTCGGCTTCTCAGCCGCCCAGGGAAACGGCGCCGCCCGCAGAGCCCTGACGGGATGGCCGCCGCGCCTGCCTCCGCTCCCCTCGCAGATGGCAACAAGCGAGGGAGCGATCAGAAAGGGAAGGTGGCAGCCGCCAACCTTCTCCTCAACAGTAAAGAACCGGATCCACCCCAAAGGGTCGGAATCCGGCGGCTGGAGGTGCTTACAGCGCCAAGGCTCCGCGTGACCAGGCACCCCAGGCACACCGCAGGCAGTACCAGCAGGCAGGCAAAACAAACAAAAATTAACAAAGCCCCAAAGCTCCACCGAAAAGAAACTAATCAAAAGAAAACAAAGAAACCTAACTCCACCAAACGATCCAGAGCACGGAGCAAAAATTTTTCCACCTCAGTCTGTCAGCAACTGAGAGAAAGACTGGGGATTAAAGGGAGGCGTGGCTAGAGAACGGAGTGGGGAGCTAATCGATTTTAAGTTCTCTCAGTTGCTGTCAGAAATGAGGATCAACCACAGCTGGAGTGGAGCCGCAGTGCTCTGGAAAATTCTTCTTGGTTAAAAAAACCTGAAGTTTTTAATTTCTTTTAAAAATCCATCCAATATTTAAATGGCTTAGGAAAAAAATCTATGAGTTGGTATCTTTGCTTAGTGTAGCTGGTAAACTGATCTAGACAGAAGCGTCAGAAGGCTACTATAATACTTTACTTCCTCTGTTTAAGACAATCCTCAGCTTTGTATTAGTCAATTATTTATATGTCATTTTTCTATCAATGTTCACTGTTTTTTTTAATTTAGTCAACCCCAGAAAGCAAAGACAGGTAAAGGAATGAAAAAAACCTAGTTTCATTATTGATACTAATGGAATACAGGTAGTCCTTGACTTACAACCACAATTGAGCTCAAAATCTATGTTACTAAATGAGAAATTTGTTAAATGAGTTTTACCCCATTTTATGTCTTTTCTTGCCACATTTGTTAAGTGATTACTGCAGTTGTTAAATTAGCAATACTGTTGTTAAGTGAATCTGGCTTCCCCATTGACTTTGCTTTTCAGAAGGTCAGAAAAGCTGATCACATGACCACAGGACACTGCAAGCATAATAAATATGAACCGGTTGTCAAGCATCGGAATATAAACCATGTGACCATGGGGATGCTGCAATTGTCATAAGTTATTGAGAAGTTGGAGCTGTGCTTTCTGCAGGTTGTTTTCTGCCCTGTGTCCCTTCACTGCTGAACACAGGCACAGGCTGTTGGGGATGAGTCTGTGTTGTCTGCCTCTCAAACTGAAGCCCAAATGGTTCCTGTAGTCTGCAGCCAAGAAGGCTCCACACACTACTCAGCTGACCCTGAGGACACAGCTAAACCTCCAAGTGGCCTTGTTAGAGATAAAAACCTCTCAGCATGTTGCTGCAACTAATTGATTGTTTGGTGAACTGTTTAAATGAACCAATCAGAGCACAGCTTCCTGGCTCTGAGTTTCCCCGCACTTTCCACCGGTCAGAAAGGTGTATATAAGTAGCTGCAGGAACAGGCTTTCTCCAGATACTAGCAGAGATACCTCAGAGAGAGAGACTGGGGAGAGCTGAGCAGCTGAAGTCACCATGAGCTGAAGTCACTACAAGAGCTGAATCATTCCCTTGTTCCTGAGGAGGCTGACAAAGAAGCTGGATGCCTCCCATGCTTGGGAAGAAGAACAAGAGCTGAATGGACTTTGCTGTGAGGAGAATTCTTTGGGCTGTTGATGCCCTTTTGTAGGTTTTGTTTTTATGTGTTTTTAATTAAACCAGTTAATTTCTCAAGACTCCTCAATTAATTTCATGCTAATGCGTTTGTCTGCGTATCGGGTCATGATCCAGAAACCCTTTAATCCTTAACAGGCCTCAACAACTCTCTAAAAACAGGGGTGTTAAACTGGCGGCCCACAGGCCGGATGTATCACACACAGGCCATGCCCACCCCGGCTCCGCAAAGGCAAAAAACGTTGTGATACGTCACGTGAGATCACATGACGTGATCGAGTTTGACACCCGTGCTCTAAAAGAATACAAATGACTAGCGGTCTGCAAGGAGTATAAATCCTCCCATTTCCCACCATACAGTCAGAGCTGAAGAAGCTTCTTGGATGAGAAGCGAAACGTCTTCAAAGAAAAACCAGAAATTCCAGTTGCCTCCTGAAAAAGCACCTTTGGGACAACCATAACCTGGATGACTGAAAATCTCCATAGACATTCAAACATGGGTTCCTATAACATTCATGAAGAAAGCAATCACTAAAAAGACATATAATTCTACTAAATATAGTATTATCATAAATGATATTTTACGAGACTTCCGGCGGCTCCGCGAGCCTGGACGGCGCCCGAATGAGAGCACCTACTTCGCGGTCCAGTAAAAACCCCCGAACGGCAGTCCAACGCCGTCGGGAGGTTTGAAAAACCTTTCCCCGGGCAAAGGGGAAAGGCAAGAGCCGGCTGGTGGGGGTAGAACTCACCAAAGCCCCCCAGAAGGATTTCTGTGGAGGCGGAAGGTTTGAGTTCCCCAGAAGCCAGCCAACTGCTCCGGACCAGAAACGTCTCTGCCTTTGCAGAGCCACAAGCCGTGACCGCATCTGATTTTTTTTTCTTTATTTTTAAAACTTTTTTTTTTAACAACAGAAACAGACAGGATCAGCCAGGAGGACTTTAATGGCAAGTATTTGACTTAACTTCTCTCTACTTGTGGATTGCCTCCTTCGGAAGTTACAAATTAACAGCAAGTAAAATGGCGATTGAGGCTTGACTGGCTGGGAAAGCGAAAGTGATCTGAGCACTGGCACAGCCTCAAGTGATTTTTTTAAATTTTCTTTTGTTAAAGACTTACTAGAAGGAGGATTTTTATCAAGATTAGTTTGCTGTAATTTCAGTAAAGATTTGGACTATTTGGCTGCTTAATAATTAAAGGAAAACTTTAAGAAAAAGGAAGAAGGAAAGAAAGTAAATAAAAGAAGGAGGAGGGGGAAAAAATAAACTCTCCCAAAGATGGCCACAAAAATTCCCTCAGTTAAAACTGTTCAAGCCAAAGGCACACCCAGTGCTGGAAGTTCACCTGCTCATGCTCCTAAAGTACAGGAGACACAAACTTTAACAATTGAAATGATACAGCAGGTTATTCAAGGAGCTTTAAGTACTACAGAAGATAAACTTACAGTGGTATTGGATAACAGGATTCAAACTGTAGCAGATGATCTCACTGCTATGATAGACTCTAAAATTCAAATAGTTACAGAAGAATTGGCAGCACGCAATGTGGATATCAGAGAAGACATACTCTTTGCATTTCAAGGGCTAGCTGCTCAGGCTGAAAGTCTTTACTGCAAGATTGATGAGGTTAAGGAATCCACAGAGATTATGAGCAGCAAACTGGATATGGCTCAGCAGAGAATAGAGAGATCTGAGATGGATTTGATTTTGGTACAATACAGAGAAATGGAGTTTGCAGTGAGAATCAGAGGAGTCAAGGAAGATAAAAAAGAAAATTTAAAGGACAGGATGGGAGAAGCAGTGGCAAAGGCGCTGGGGATGCCAAAACGTGAGGTGGTGTGGCAAATTGACAAAATTTTCAGAGTTAACTCCTGGGTGGCCAGGCAAAGAAAATTGCCTAGAGATATAGTAATATATTTTACTACAAGACATGTACGTAATGAAGTGCTGCAAGCAACCTACAAAAAAAAGTTAGAAGTGGAAGGACAAGAAGTGATGACAATGAAGGAGATTCCCCCAAAGATGTTAAGAGCTAGAAGAGAATATGCTTTTTTGGTGGAAGAGTTGAAGAATCGTCAGCTACAATACAGATGGGACGTTCCAGCTGGTTTAGTGGTGAATTTTTCTGGAGAAAGATACAGGCTTAATACAATTGATAAAGCAAGGGATTTCTACATAAATGTTTTAAAAGCTGGAAGGCCCAAATCTCCTGAAATTAAAGAAAAACAAACAGCTGAAAAGAAACCGCAGGAAGAATTGCTATCTATTGCCCAGGGGGGAACCTCAACAAGTCAAGAAGATCTTCTTCAAGTCCTGCTGGATGTGAGTGAAGAATTACCTAAAGAGCAAAGAATGACCAGAGCGGCTACAGTAAAACGTAAGGAGGAGTTAAAAATTCAACAATTGCAATTACCAAGTCGAGAGCTCGCTAAAACGGAAGCAGTGGGGGGGCCCAGACCGAAAAGTCGGTTAGAGCTGGAAAACCAGCAAATGCTCCTGAGGCTTCAGAAATTTAAGCATGGGAATTAGATTCCTATCTTGGAATGTCAATGGTTTAAATTCTCCTCAAAAAAGAAGAAAAATATATACTTACCTCAAACAATTTAAGAATGATATAATATGTTTGCAAGAGACTCATATTAGAATACAAGATCAAAACTA
>WNWU01011963.1:55782-71170 GCA_012654045.1 Ptyas mucosa
CATGAAGAGAATTTGATTAAGCAGATAAGAGATCAGAGCCAAATGCATATAAAAAGGTTATATAATGTATTATTGGAAATAGATTCTGAGACAGAATTAGTTAAGGATTGTATGATAAAGTGGGCACAAAATATAGGGGAAACAATAACGTTGGACACATGGGAAATTATATGGGTTAGAAATGTAAAATTTACACAGGCTCAAAATTTGAGAGAAAATTTTTATAAAATGTTTTATAGATGGCATTTAGATCCCAAAAAATTAGCTTGTATGTATCCGAACATTCAGCCCAAATGTTGGAGATGTGGAAGTCAGGATGCCACTTACTATCATATATGGTGGACCTGTAATAAAATTAAGGCATTCTGGATAAAAATTTGGTGGGTAATTCAAAATATATTAAAGAAAAAGATTAAATTTACGCCACAGTTTTTTTTGTTAGGTATTATAACAGATTGTACAGGAATTGAAATAAAGTTGATTTTAAATTTAATAACAGCGGCAAGACTACTGGTGGCACAATACTGGAAGAAACAAGATGTACCTACAATTCAAGAATGGACATTAAAAGTAGTGCATTTGGCAGAAATGGCGAAGATTTCCGCATATCTCAAAGACTATTCAAATGAAAGATATATAAAGGAGTGGAAAAGTTGGATAGATTATATTCAGAACAAATATTGTAATAAGAAATTTCAATTAGCTTACGAATGAAATATTTTGTAGAAATTGTTATATTAATTAGAATATTGTTGTTTTATTATCAGGAGTTAAAGATCAAGGTTAATAATGTGTTATTATATTGTTAGTTAATTCTAGGTTGGTGTTTGTACTTGTAATACCCTGAGTTAATCCTGGGAAGTCGGGGGGGGGAGGGGGAGGGTTGGGAAGGGAGGGATGGGGGGGAAAATCATTTTTGTAATTTGTAAAACTTTTTAATAAAAAAAAAATGATATTTTACATAGCAGTAGTAGTCAGAACTCTGTTTAAAACCTAAAACTACCACACTCACAGAAAAGCCGATCAGTGGATAAGCCAATCCACAAAATTTTTTACCAAAATACCATGAAAAATGTGCCACTAGTGGATAAGGCAACCCTCAAAATGTTTGTATGTTTTTAATTTTCACAATTGGGCTTACCCGAGGGGAATTTACAGATTATCCATTTTTCACGTATATTGGTTAAAAAATTGAAGATCAGCTTATCTGTAGATGGACTTATACACAAGTATAATCGGAATATACCCGAATAAGTCATATTATCCTATAAGTGGAACTCAATTGGGGGGGGTGTTTTTGGCACCTACAATTCTTGTGTCAGAGGGTGTCAGAGTCAGCATATTGCCCCCAACAATCTGGGTCCTCATTTTACCCACCTTGGAAGGATGGAAGGCTGAGTCAACCTTGAGCCGGTGAGAATCGAACTGCTGGCAGCCGGCAGTCAGCAGTCAGCAGAAGTAGCCTGCAGTACTGCATTCTAACCACTGTGCCACAACGGCTCTTTAGTATATATAGTAGTACTTTTATGCCTGCTGGTTAAGATGTAGCATGGTAGAGCTTTTCAGAGAATGTCATCCTTGGGAAAATGTCATGCTTGGGAGAAGCATTGTACAGTATGTTCTAATGCAAACAGACTGCCTGCACACAAAGTCATCATTGGAAAGCCTCTTTGTCCTTACCAAGAGATCAAGAAGGCATAACAGTGGGGTATGCATTGTGCCAAATACACACCTTGGCTGAGCTGTTCATTGCTCTCACTAGGTACCATGGGAAGTTCCCGGCTGGGCATGCTATCTGAGTGGTTCATGCATGGCTGCTCCAGGCTATCAGTGCTTTCTCTGTGGAGACAAGTATCATTAGCAATATGGTCATATTGAACATGTGACCATGGGGATGTTGCAATGGTCGCAAGTGTGAAAAATGGTCATAAATCACTTTTTAAAGTGTCGTTGTAACTTTGAACAGTCACTAAATGAACTGTTGTAAGTAGAGGACTACCTGTAATAGGTGTTAGAAAAGGGGCCACCAGACAACTTTTGATTTTTACCACCACACAACACTTGCCACACAACATTTTTCCTACACTATTAAACCCCGTTTGTGAGTTTTCCAAAAGCATTAGCTTCTACTGTTGGAAGCAAAAAGCCAAGATAACCTGGAGCTCTTCTCCAATTGCTTGTTTGAAGGAGGAAGCATCATGTACCTGTTCCACAGCCATCCAAACCTCAGGATTACACCACTGTTCAATTAACGTATAGTAAGAACATTATTGTTAATACCTGCATATCTGTTCTCTTTCTCTCTTATCCTAATTTTCCTTCTACAAGCTCTTATGAAAACCTGCTTTTTATAAAACTTTTATAAAACATATTGTTTGTTATTATATCCCCGGTCTGTGCAGAAAAGACCAAGCCAGCAGTGCCAATAATGAGAGATGATAGAGCTGTTGTCTAAACATCTGAACAGTTACACATTTTCCACACCTGGTCTATTTTATAGAACCAGCAACTCTACAGAGGGAAAGTCTCAGTTCCCCATCAAGTTTTTGTTAGGCTATATAACTCTTCTCTCTTTACTTGTTGACTGAATCTGGGACTTTAAACCTGTATACTATGTATTCTACCACTGAGCTGTGGCCTTTCTTGATGCTTAGGGCAACTTACCCCAGGCCCATGCATTCCTGAATGTCAGTCAACCATGATCGCATCTGCAGTGAGTCAACAGTCTCAAGGATGTACTCCAAGGAACTTGACAGCTTGGAGGAAAGGGAAAAATAATAAATATACAACACTATAGGATGGGTTCTATTCTAAAGCCCCGTTTCCCTCTGAAATGATGAACTCGTATCAGTGAGGGTAGACCCCAACCTCAGCTGATATTATGAAGTTTATTGCAAACATGATATCCAAAATTGAAAAACATTCAATTGAATTGAATTGAAGACCTGATCCCCATCCCATGTTTCTTAGCTCTCTCAGTTTTGACTTTAGTACAGCTTTTAATAATATTTCAATCTGTGTAGTTTTAATGTTTTAATATTTTAATTATTTTTACTTGTTTTATACCTTGCAAACCACCCAGAGTCACTTTGCAGGGGAGACAGGTGGCATAAAAATTTAATAAATAAATAAAAATAAATAAATAAAATTTCAAGAATCTTGCACGCACATAAGCACAATTCAAATCCAAGGACTTAATCCATCTGTTCCTATCTTAAGGTGGTTACATACACACAAAAAATATCAAGAACTTCATCTCTGGCTTTTGACAGAAGGGCACCAACACTGATCAAAATCAGCAACCAAAAATATCTTTTAGCAGTTGATTATCCCTCCCCTCATTCAGCTTTGAATTCTTTGCTAGATACGTTTGTGGTTATCTGCATTCCATTGCTTGAATTCTCAATGGTTTTAAAATTTAAGAATCACCGAGAACCCAAATTCCTTTCTCCAACACGTATACTGATCTACTCACATCATTTAAGAAGTCATTTTATATACAAAAGGAGAGATGGATTCCTCTCCTCCCAAAGACATAAAAAAAGTTTGGAAGGAGTAAATCTGCTCAGAAATATCACCACTGCCAAATGTAGGAAACATTGCTAGAGAGGGAGGATAGAAAGGACCATTAATTTTCTCTTATAAAAATGCAACAGGCAAGAAGCAGACAACTGCTAAAAACAAACTCCAGCCAGAGGTTAGTGATGGATTCTGATTCAACGAACAGAAGAGGAAATTCAGTTCTATGCATCCCTTGGCTAGAGATACATAACTACTAATGTTTCAATTATTATCAAATCTTAACTGTACCCCATCAATCTATTTCTGACCTTCAGCACAAAGGTGTTCTCTTTGTCTGGCATCTCCAGTGGAGTTGTTGTCCGCACATCCATTACACAGGAACAAGCAATGCTGACCTGTGGCTTTGTTGCCTGATGGTTGGGGTAAGAAAAAAAAAGACTGTTATAACAATATTCTCAAGGCCTAAATTAGGAACCCCAAGCTTTTGACTTTTCCCCATGACTTTTCTCTTGCCTGAACACAATGACTCATCGCTCACCTTTGGTGGGATGTAGAACTCCAACAGGTAACCCTCCCCTTCTCCCTTCCCTGCTTTGCGCAGGAGAAGACGGCACTTCTGCCAGTGTGTCCTACTGTCCCCTCCTGACTCATCATCAGCCACAATGTAGTTCAGTAGGCCTTCATGGCGCACACCAGCCAGTTCGACTCGGAGAATGGCTGGGGAGGCTTTGTTGAGCCGAAGACGTTCAAATTGGTGAGTCCAACGCTCTGAGTCACCACCCACCGAAGAATTGGGATTATTGTTGGTTCCTGTGGATGTCCCGTCTCCACCACCAGAGGATGATTCAGCCGAGGTCTTCCACTGCAGAATGCCACGTACGCTACCTCGGACACTGCGGCTAACACTGCGCAAAGAAAAGCGCTTCTTCAGCTTTGGCTTTGTAGCGGTAATGGCTGCCACAGCAGAAACATCTTCAGAACTGTGGGACTGGCTGCTAGAGAGGCCAAAGAGTGGGCCCAATGGAAGCTCAACCGGGGAAGCCACCGAGGAGTCACTGCAGGTCTCAGAGAGGTCCCGTGCAGAAGAACAACCAGTGAAAGGGGCAATGTCACAGCAGGGTGGCGAGTCACTGGTGTAAGCCCGGCTCACCTCAGCCTCAAAATGTTCTAGGAAGTGCTCTGCAAAGCGGTGTGAGAAAGCAGATTCAGCTCCTGGGGTGGCAAACTGGGGGTTCTCACCAAGGAAGGTCTGGAAACGACGGGCAAAATCAACTGCAGCAGCGCGAGCATGGACTTCGCAGAATTCCCGCCAACCCAAGGAGGGGAGAGAGGCAGGTTCTCCCACCATCCCGCCCCCAATTGGTGACAATGGCACTGTGCTTCCGTTCATGACCGCCCAGGTGGGGCTAGGTAACAATACATCCAGTGCCACGATTGGGTTGCTATTAGTATCAGTGGTTTTGTGACCTGAAGAGGGACAAACAGAAGATGTATTATAAGCTATAGGGAAGAAACAATCTGCATAAATAATGTCCTTTCAGGGATTTTCTTATGAACCAACCATTTCCTTTCCATGCATGTTTCTTATTAATCAACCGGGGGGGGTGTCTTTGTTTGATTGAGAACTGTAACTGCTAACACCTTTACACTTCTGAGCATTTCACAAATGCTTAAAGGCTTAAGATACCACTCTTAAAAACCAAAATAACAGAAGCATCAGAATATTTTAAAAATAACATGATGAAGAGAGCCACTTTTCCATCCGAAACACAATTGGAGAAACGGTGGAAACAAGGAAAAAACAATTGTATAAAAGAATGATATAGACTAGAGCTTGTGTGAAGGTTCTGACAGATGCCCTAATTAAAACATAATTCTCGAGCCAAGTTTCAAAAGGAATCCAATGATTTATTAGGAGCAGCATGCCAGCATCAGCTTTTGCCACGGTGACTGTGAATTACAATAAAAGGGGGCTGCCAGAAGCTGTTCTGGAGTGCCTTCCCATTAACCTATTTCCTGCTTGTGCATCTTTCTTCATCACAACAACAGAGTTGGTTTGGGATGTCCCGGTACACAGTTACCTGGGCAACTTGCTTGTCCAGGCTTGTCCTGAAAAAGTGCACCAACAGCCGCTCTGGTAGAGGAGGTAGCTTCCCCATGACTCTCCTGAATTCACGGATATGTTCCTTGATGGGTCGCCCCCTTTGCATTAGATTTCTGAGCTCGTCTTCCACGTAAGGGTCCTCCTCCGCCTCCTCAAATCTGGCCTCTAGCAGTTGTAGGAAGTCTGCATCTTGCAGTTGGGGGGCTCTCCTCTTGTGGAGGGCTGCTAGCTATTCCCTTGCTTCTCCCTCTAGCCCCTCTGTGATGGTGTTCACCATGGCTCTGGGGGATGGACAGAGGTGTCCCTAGCATTCTAGGTGGATCTCAGCCAAGTCAAGGAATAGAGCTAGTTGGTCTGAGTCCCCATCAAACTCCCCTGAAGCAGGGCGGTTCGTTCAGCACTACTCCTCCCTCCTCCTGTCGGCCCCTGTAAGTTTGCACTCGATGCGGCTGCCCCTCCCTCTAGTTTCGAGAGAGGGAGGGGGTTGTCTGCCCTGGATGGCCTGCCCTTTGCGTGGGAGGGGCACTGGCTGCAGTCCCGGGCTCTTTCTCCTTCTGATGGGTGGAGAAGGGGGGCTGCGTTCCAGTCTGCGTCTCCTCACTTCAAAAGGATACGCTGCCGGCATCTATTCCTGTGAGGTTTGCCCCACTATATTTTTGATAAAGAATGCATACTCCTGAAAGTTGTACTTCTTTTGCAAATTTAAATACATCTGTTGAAATGATATTTCTAACAAATTTAAGATTCAGTCAATCATCCCCTAAAATAGATAAAGCAAAAGATTATGCCTACCTCATGAACATATGCAGTACAGTTCTTAGTACAGTATTTCCCATGCTTGAAATCAGTTTTACACAGAGCACCTGCATATCAAGGGAAAAACTTTTAATGTTTTACATGGAGGGAGTTTTCAGTCTAAGCATGTCTTTTCAAACCAGTGACCTATTTGTATTTCCAAAATGTCAAAACCTCAAAAAAGGAACTGTATCATCAACTATCAACTCATTTGGTAAAGCATACATCTGTAAAGGTTTCATGCAAGAACCTAAGTCTTTCCACAGTACAGCTAACTATCAAAAGCTATTTGTATAATTATGCAATTCAATCTTCCCTTGTTCTTTAAATTTGAGACTAGTCCAAATTTTTTGGTCTCACAAAAGAGAACATACTTATCTCTGTTATCCCTTAGGAAAAGCCTAGGTCACTTTATTTTCATCCCATCATTATTTTTTATAAATAACTCAAAGCAACAAACATACCTAAAACTCCTTCCTACTATTTTCCCCAACAGCAACCCTGTAAAATAGGTTGGGCTGAGAGAGCATCAATGGCCCCAAGTTACCGGGTCAGCTTTCATGGCTAAGGTGAGACTAGAATAATGTATTATATTCAAGTAGTACCAGACCTATTTTATAACCTGAAGGGACATAATCTATATATATAAAAGTGAAATACCACTCACGTATCATCACAAAATCTCCAGAACCGTAAAGCCTACAAACTTGAAATTTGCTCCATATGTTCCTCTTCGCTTCTAGGTGCTCACTAAGAAAGTATTTTTCGAAATGACCATCAGAGCATTAGTATTTCCTATATTATTATTAACATGCTCTGATGCTAAGGAGTTCTACTCCCCCTCCCCACCTGAAAAGAAATCTGTTCCAAATGCAAAACACAAGCAGAGGAGAGGAGTTTCAGTTTTACTTTCACAGCAGTAAGCAGCTTTAACAGTTGAGCTAAGCCATAGCCAGGCTCCTTTCTCTCTCCTTCTTGCTCACACAGCAAATACAAGGCTGAGGGAGAGAAGGGGATAGGATAGGGGAGGCTTCTGTGGGGCAAGCCTGGGGGAGAGAAGGGGAGAGCCGAGGCCGATTGTAACTATTCATTAATTTTCAAGCTGTGTCGATTTTTCAAGCCCAATCACATAGTTTCGTAGCGGAGCATGGGTATTCAGCTAATAATAGTAGAATATGTAGAATTAGGGTGACATAATAGTAGAATCAGTAGAGTTGGTTTGGCTTGCTGTTTTGCTTCTGTAAGAATTGCTTTGCTAAGAATTAGAATTGCATCTGCCATTTGCTTCTACCAATGATCTAACTTCTGTTATCTTGTTTTTTTGTACAACTCAGTGCCTGGAGCAGGTTATGTCATGGCTTGGCAGGGTTACATCAGGCAAATACCTGGTGCTAAGCACCCAGACCCTCTGTTGCTAAGCACTCAGCCCTCGTTCCTTGCTGCACTGCCAAAGGAAGGCCTGGACCAGGGGGGCCAGAATTGGGTACTAAGCTGATGTCTGAAGATATAAAAGGACTCCATACTTTCCCCAAGGTGTGGCTATTCCTTACATGCATTGTGTCTGTATATTCTGGATATAGTTTCACCCAGTATTTTGTTTTGGCCAAAAATAAAATCTGCTTCTTTTTGCAAGCCTCGTCTCGAGTCTCACTCTCTTTGGCATCTCAGTGGCTTGGGGAAACTTCTGGGACCTTACAAACCTATTCTCTAGACCTTTGATTTTTAAACTGAGTGTGAATACTAACCAGTTCAGCAAAGATACTGACCCTTCCTTGAAATGTGCATTTCTTTGAACTTGGGATCAACATAAGTAGGAAAACAGGTATCTAATGAAGAACAAGATAAATGTTGTGGGATGGTCCCGCCTATATGGAAAATGTTCCTACAACTGAAAATTTGCTGTAGCAGTATCTTTTAGGCATGCAACTGAGGACCTAGAAATGCCGTTAAATATAGGATTTTTTTGCATGAAAAGCAAAAGCTCTGAGATGCTGTACTTTCTGTGGTTTAGGCACTAAAGCAAAAATTGACAAAGGGAGCAACACCACTAGCTAAAGATATTGGAGTGGAACCAGCTTATCTGCAAGCAATTATGTGCAGACTGGAAACGCGGAAGTTGCTTGTCACATGCATTTCAAAGACAGGGCGTTACACGCCTTAAAGACCTCCTGCATCGGAGTGAACCGATTCACATGACGTGGCTCCTTTCTCGCCACGCTCCTGCTGACGGGAAAAGCCCCGCTTGGCGACATGCTGCTGCACTCTTCAGAACTTGCCCGTGCGGCCTTCTGAGCGCCGTTGGTGGGAAGCAAGGAGCCGCTTGATTGATGAGCCTCACAGTCGTACCTTGAGCTAGGCTGTGAAGTAAAAGAGACCACCACCACCCCACCTCCAGATCCTGAACCCAGCAACCCAAGACATCGCACTCGAGGGAGGGACGGGGACAGAAGACGAGCCGTTCTCAAGGGTGGACAGGGGAGCCGAATGGAGGGGAAAAGGTCTCCGCGCGAGCGGGAAAAGGAAAAGGGGCCTCGGTTCGGCTGGGCGCACCTGTCACTCACCATCCTGGCCTTGAGTTCCTTCCAGGAGAAAGGGTTTGTTTGTCCCCCTCTCTCTCTGGCTTTCTTGCAGCATTTCCGCTTCCGGGTTTTTTTTGTTTTGTCGTATCGTTTTCACTTCCGTTTTCGTCATCAACTCGGAGGAAGAAAAGGCCGAAGGAATATAAACAACGAGCTTTATCCATAGAGAGTAAATGGACCCGGCTAGAAGGGTCACGGGAAATTCAGAGATTCTGTAACGAAGCTCTCCTTCTCCGTTGGACGTTGCGTCCAAGTAGTTATCCTAGCGGCCCTTGACGTAGATTGACGAATGCTCAAGGGACGCTTGGGTTGCTCGGGCAACGGCACAGTTACCATTCGGGGAATTGCGAAAGGCAGGCGGAACTCCCCGCCTTGCGCAATTCCCCGAATGGTAACTAGGAAGTACTGTAAACCCCACGCCATTCAACGGGGTTGTTCTTATGCCAAGGTTGGAAGTGCTTGTATGCGACTTTTGTGCATATACAGAGTGCTTTCTCTAAGGAAAGCCTTCTGTCAACCTAGATGTCTAGAGGAATTTCCACACCAAAAATATGTTTGGCGACTAGTTATGATTCACGCCTCCATTTATACTGTTTGGTCGTGACAGGTAGAGGTAGTCCAGTGCGGGGACTCACATAATTTAACAACCGGTTCTCTGCCCTAATGACTGGGTGGGCGTGGATGGGTGGTCATGTGACTGGGTGGGCGTGGCCAACTCGACGTCACTTTTGCCCTAATGACTGTTTTAAGTATAAAAAAGATATACCAAAAGGTAGTTTATTATTTCATGCATTTAATATTTAAATAAGAACAATAAAAGAGGTACACAAAACTGGATTTTGTTACTAGAAAGAGTTTTACAATATTAATGAAAATCTATTAAATAGTACCTGACAAAAAACAATAAAACTGTTATCAGCCAGGAGGACTTTAATTGCAAGTATCTGACTTAACTTCTTTCTATTTGTGGATTGCCTCCTTCGGAAGTTACAAATTAACTGGAAACAAAATGGCGATTGAGGCTTGAGTGGCTGGGAAAGTGAAAGTGATCTGAGCACTGGCACAGCCTCAAATGATTTTTTTTAATTTTCTTTTGTTAAAGACTTGTTAGAAGGAGGATTTTACCAAGACTTGTTTGTTGGAATTTAAGGAAATATTTGGACTATTTGGCTACTTTATAATTAAAAGGAGAACTTAAAGAATACAGGAAGAAGGAAAGAAAGTAAATAAAAGAAGGAGCAGGGAAAAGATAAACTCTCCCCAAGATGGCCACAAAAATTCCCTCAGTTAAAACTGTCCCAGCAAAAGGCACATCCAGTGCTGGAAGTTCACCTGCTCATGTTCCTAAAGTACAGGAGACACAGACTTTAACAATTGAAATGATACAGCAGGTTATTCAAGGAGCTTTGAGTACTACAGAAGATAAACTTACAGCGGTATTGGATAACAGAATTCAAACTGTAGCAGATGATCTCACTGCTGTGATAGACTCTAAAATTCAAATAGTTACAGAAGAATTGGCAGCACGTAATGTGGATATCAGAGAAGATATACTTTTTGCATTTCAGGGGCTAGCTGCTCAAGCTGAAAGTCTTGATTGCAAGATAGAAGAGGTTAAGGAAACTACTGAAATTATGAGCAGCAAGCTGGATACGGCTCAGCAGAGAATAGAGAGATCTGAGATGGACCTGATTCTCTTACAATACAGAGAAATGGAGTTTGCAGTGAGAATCAGAGGGGTGAAAGAAGATAAAAAAGAAAATTTGAAGGATAGGATGGGAGAAGCATTGGCACAGGCGCTGGGGATGCCAAAACGCGAGGTGTTGTGGCAAATGGATAAAATTTTTAGAGTTAACTCCTGGGTGGCTAGGCAAAGAAAATTACCTAGAAATATAGTAATATATTTTACTACAAGACATGTACGTAAGGAAGTGCTGCAAGCAACCTATAAAAAAAGTTAGAAGTGGAAGGACAAGAAGTGATCACAATGAAGGAGATTCCCCCAAAGATGTTAAGAGCTAGAAGAGAATACGCTTTTTGGGTGGAGGAGTTGAAGAATCGTCAGCTACAATACAGATGGGATGTTCCAGCCGGTTTAGTGGTGAATCTTTCTGGAGAAAGATACAGGCTCAATACAACTGATAAAGCAAGGGATTTTTACATAAATGTTTTAAAGGCTGGAAGGCCAAAATCTCCTGAAATTAAAGTAAAACAAACAGCTGAAAAGAAACCACAGGAAGAATTGTTATCTATTGCCCAGGGGGGAACTTCAACAAGTCAAGAAGATCTTCTCCAAGTCCTGGTGGATGTGAGTGAAGAATTACCTAAAGAGCAAAGAATGACCAGAGCGGCTACAGCAAAACGTAAGGAGGAGTTAAAAATTCAACAACTGCAACTACCAAGTCGAGAACTCGCCAAAACGGAAGCAGTGGGAGGAGCCAGACCGAAAAGTCAGTTAGAGTTGGAAAACCAGCAAATGCTCCTGAGGCTTCAGAAATTTAAGCATGGGAACTAGATTCCTATCTTGGAATGTCAATGGTTTAAATTCTCCTCAAAAAAGAAGAAAAATATATACGTATCTCAAGCAATTTAAGAATGATATAATATGTTTGCAAGAGACTCATATTAGAATACAAGATCAAAACTATTTAACAAATTCAAGATTGGGTGTGCATTATGTTGCAGCATCACCAGACAAAAAAAATGGTATAGTTATCTACCTGAAGGATTTAATTGCTAAACTAATTGAAGCAGATGTACAAGGTAGATACTTGGCAATTGAAGTTTTGATCCAAGGTGAAAAAACTTTAATAGTGGGGGTTTATGCACCCAATCAACAACAGGAAATTTTTTACAGTTTTTTACACTCAAAAATGACTAATTAGAATTACAAAACATGTATTTTGCTTGGAGACTGGAATGGAGTAATAGATGTTAAAAAAGACAAGTTAGGATCGAAACAAAGTTTCGCTTCAAGAGCTAAGTTGCCAAGATCTTTTTTTGATTTGATGGAGGAGTGGGAGTTGAAAGACATCTGGAGAGATAGAAATCCAACAGATAAAGATTTTACCTTCTTCTCAGATAGACATCAATCCTTTTCAAGGATAGGGTGAAGACAACCAAGATTTTTCCAAGAACGTTGACAGATCACAGCCCTGTATGGGTAGAAATAGATCATTGCAAGGGACCAAAGAGGTCCTGGAGAGTAAATGAAAATTTATTCAGATATGGGGAAAATATTAAGGAATGTAAAAAGTTCTTGAAAGAATATTTTATTATGAACATGCAAAAGGGTACCCCAATGGCAATGGTGTGGGATGCAAGTAAGGCTTATATGCGGGGTGTTCTGATTTACCTGAATAATAAATTTAGAAAAAAGCAAGGGCAAAAAAGAAGGGTGCTGGAAGAGCAAATTAAGGAAAATGAACAACTTTTGATAAAAAACCCAAGGGATAATAAAGTTAAGGAGGTTATTAACTTGTTGAAAGAACAATTTAAAATGTTGATAGCAGATCAAACTGCAACTAATTTACAGTATGCTAAATATAATACATTCTGTAATGCTAACAAACCCGGAAGATGGATGGCTTATATGCTTAGAAAGAGACAAAGTCAAAGAACAATTGAAAAAATTAAATATAAAGGAAAAGAGGTCTTTCAGTAAGAATTAATCAAGAAGTCGTTTATAGAATACTATTCAGAATTATATAAGGCAGATAAAATTCAGGATATGGATATAGATAGATTTCTTAAGAAGCAGAACATTAAGCCAGTTTCACAAGATCAAAGGGATATGTTAACTCAATTAATTACATTAGAGGAAATTATGTCTGCAATTAAAGATTTAAAGTTGGGGAAGGCCCCAGGAACTGATGGCCTGACCGCAGTTTATTATAAAAATTTGTGTGAAGAGATGGCTGAACCAATGAAAGAATTATTTAATACAATACAACAGGGAGGAAAGGTTCCTCCCTCCTGGAAAGCAGCCTTTATATCTTTAATACCAAAGGAAGGTCAGGATCATACAGAACCAAAAAATTATAGGCCTATTTCATTGTTAAATACTGATTATAAGATATTTGCTAAGGTATTGGCAAATAGATTAATGAAGGTAATTGAGCAAATGATACATCATGATCAAACAGGTTTTATAAGCGGCAGACAAATGAAAAGCAATGTAAGACATATTGTTAATGTTTTGGAATATTTAGAAAGGAACAACCAGGTCCCTGCGGGTATAATATTTTTAGACGCTGAAAAAACATTTGATCAACTCAATTGGCAGTTTTTATTAAATTTAATTGAAAGAATGCAGTTTGGAGATACCTTTATACAATCAATAAAGGCAATATACCAGAAACAAACAGCACAAATAATAGTTAATGGAGGCTTAACTGAAAATTTTCTAATAGAAAAAGGTACTCGGCAAGGATGTCCTTTGGCTCCATTATTATTTATTCTATCACTGGAAATATTGCTGAATAATATACGAGATTCAGACGCAATAAAGGGAATTCAGATTAGGCAACAAGAATATAAATTACGTGCATTCGCAGATGACCTGGTTGTTACCTTAACTCAACCATCACAATCTGTTAAAATATTAATGGATATAATTAAAGAGTATGGATCAATATCTGGCTTTAAAATAAATGCAGCCAAAACAAAGATAATAGCTAAAAATATGACTGTTAAACAAAAACAAGAGATGGAAAATCAAACAGGATTTGAAGTAGTTAAAAAGGTCAAGTATTTAGGTATAAATATCCTGACAAGCAATTCAAAATTATACCATCACAATTACGAATTACTGTGGCAAAAGATGCAATTAGAGATCCAGAATTGGCGAAAGTTACAGTTGTCACTGCTAGGAAGGATAGCTGCCATAAAAATGAATCTTTTACCGAGGTTTTTGTTCCTTTTTCAAACAATACCAATACTTAAAACTGATAAAATAATGAAAGAATGGCAAAAAGGTATAAACACTTTTGTCTGAGCAGGGAAAAAACCTCGAGTTAAACAGAGAATAATGCAGGATTCTCGAGAAAGAGGAGGACTTAAAATGACCAATTTAGGGCTATATTATGAGGCAGCTGTATTATCATTAGTTAGTGATTGGATTAATTTAACAGAGGATAGGATATTAAACGTTGAAGGGTATGGCCTGGTTTTTGGCTGGCATGCATATTTATTGTATGATAAAAAGGTAGACAATATTTTTAAAAGTCACATATTGAGAAGTTCCTTGTTACGTGTATGGAAAAAGTATAGTTATAAGTTGAATGATAAAATTCCAATTTGGTCAATACCCAGACATACAATTGAAAATATAAATATAGAACAAAAGCAAGATGGGATTTCTTATGAACAACTTTTGGATAAGGAAGGATATGGTTATCAATTAAAAACTATTCAACAATTAAAAGAACAAGGAATAATTAAAACTTGGTTTCAATACGGCCAGTTACAGGCCAGGTGGAAAGAGGACCAAAAAAAGGGTATTTTGCAGCATGAAGAGAATTTGATTAAGCAGATAAGAGATCAGAGCCAAATGCATATAAAAAGGTTATATAATGTATTATTGGAAATAGATTCTGAGACAGAATTAGTTAAGGATTGTATGATAAAGTGGGCACAAAACATAGGGGAAACAATAACGTTAGACACATGGGAAACTATATGGGTTAGAAATGTAAAATTTACACAGGCTCAAAATTTGAGAGAAAATTTTTATAAAATGTTTTATAGATGGCATTTAGATCCAAAAAAATTAGCTTGTATGTATCCGAATGTTCAGCCCAAATGTTGGAGATGTGGAAGTCAGGATGCCACTTATTATCATATATAGTGGACTTGTAAAAAAATTAAGGTGTTCTGGATAAAAATTTGATGGATAATCCAAAATATATTAAAGAAAAAGATTAAATTTACGCCACAGTTTTTTTTGTTAGGTATTATAACAGATTGTACTGGACTAGAAATACGGTTGATTTTAAATTTAATAACAGCGGCAAGACTACTGGTGGCACAGTATTGGAAGAAACAAGAAATACCTACGATTCAAGAATGGACATTAAAAGTAGTGCATTTGGCAGAAATGGCAAAAATCTCCGCATATCTCAAAGACTATTCAAATGAAAGATACATAAAGGAGTGGAAAAGATGGATAGACTATATTCAAAACAAATACTGTAATAAGAAATTTCAATTAGCTTATGAATGAAATATTTTGTAGAAATTGTTATATTAAGTAGAATATTGTTGTTTTATTATTAGGAGTTAAAGATCAAGGTTAATAATGACCTATTATATTGTTAGCTAATTATAGTTTTGAGTTTGTACATGTAATATCCTGAGCTAATCCCGGGAAGTCAAGGGGGGGAAGGGG
>WNWU01011976.1:0-31241 GCA_012654045.1 Ptyas mucosa
GGACTGAGTGCTCAAAGCGTGTGTGTGTGCGAACCCCTAAAATGCAATGTGCACGCAGCCCCCCCAACGTGCCCCCCACGCATGCGCGTGCAGTCACATGCATGCACTCCGCAGTGCCCCGCACATGCGTGTGCCCCCCCCACGCGCCCCGTCCCCCATGCATGTGTGGCAGAGACCCGATGACCACCTGGCTGGTGGGAGGCATGCATGCATGCGTGGCACGGCTGAACTGGGACGACAGCTTGTGTGCCCACAGAGGGCACTGCGTGTCACCTGTGGCACACATGCCATAGGTTCGCCATCACGGTTCTAGGTTAAAGTGAAGTTACTGCACGGTGGCTGCAAGTAACACAGATAATCAGTTGAGCCTTGACCTGGATCCAAAGGGCAACATATGAGTCAGAGCGTGCCTAGCACATATGGGGGAATCTTTTAAATCACCTACCTCATTTCCTGGGCTCCGACTGAGCTATGATTGTGGAAAAGAGTGACATTGGTTTGAAAAATGTCCCCAACAGTCTTGTCTGTGCAAACTCCAGTTCACATTTTCTCCTTAAATCCAGGTCTCTAGAGGAAGTTTGAGGAAGCAAGTCCCAAACATGGAGGATTGGGAATTGGGGAATTGTGTCTGTAACAACAGGCTTGGCAGCTACTTAAAAAAAATTTATTTGGAAGAAAACTTGAAAAGGACAAAGGGCTGCTATTGTTTGATAAGAATTTGAATCTGACTTTAAGGAGGGCGCCTGCTTGGAGGTGTTTGGCTTTTTCTATAAGCCTGTTACAATTTTTTCTCTAAAATCTCCTTTTGTACATGTAGGGTCTCCCTGACCTTTTTCCTCTGTTAAAAAACAAAACAAAAACATCTGTAGGTCTTTAGTCTGAGATCACAAGCAAATAACAGTAAATACAGGTAGTCTTCAAGTTACGACCATAATTGAGCCCAAAATTTTTGTTGCTAAGTGAAACATTTGTTAAGTGAATTTTGTCCCATTTTACAACTTTTCTTGCCATAGAAATTTTACAGATTTTACAGATTTTCTTGCAGTGAATCACTGCAGTTGTTAAGTTAGTAACACGATTGTTAAGTGAATGTGGCTTCTCCATTGACTTTGCTTATCAGAAGGTTGCAAAAGGTGATCACATGACCCAGGACACTGCAGCCATCATAAATATGAATCAGTTGCCAAGTGTCCAAATTTTGTTCATGTGAATGCTGCAATGGTTGTGTGGAAAATGGTCCTAAGTCATTTTTTTCAGTGCTGTTATAACTTTTGAACAGTCACTAAATGAACTGTTGTAAGTCGAGGACTACTTATACACAATGTCTAAAATAATTTTCTTGGTCACGTTGTGTCTCAGAAGAAACTTACAAATCAGTGTGTCCCGTGGCCACACAGGGACCTCCGAAGTACAAGGTGGACAGCATTTGAGATTCGCGTTGGATGCAGGGACGCTTCCAGTACCTGGTGGCCTGGAAGGGCTATGTACCAGAGGACTTCACATGGGTGGATGCCAAGGATGTGCATGCCTCCCGTCTGGTTAGGATATTCAACGACAAGTACCCGGAATGCCCTAGTCCACATGGTCCCGGGGGAGGGGACCCTGTGGGGGGGATAGTGTCATGGCCCCATCAGATCCCAGTTCAGAGGAGGAAAAGAAGTTGGAACTGGGACTGTCCAACAGGGAAGGCACATCTCCCTTGGGAGGTTTGGAGAGCCCAGGGACTGAAGATGATGCTGTCTCAGGCCCCTCAGGCATTGGAGGTGGTCGACCAGAGGGAGAGCTACCTGGCTGCACAGACATGGGAGGATTGGCTGCTGACCTGCAGTGTTGCTGATAGGCAGTCGATCTCTGATGAGGAACAGCTGTCTACTCCACTGATCCAAAGGCAAGGAGAGTGGAGCATAGGCAAGCCCAGAGAAGGGCTGCAAGGCTACTCGGGAGGAGGTCACCCCACCCCTCCTCACAAGGAACACCTGGAGGGGAGTAACTTAAGGAGAAGCCATGGGGAGTTAGTCTTTGCCAGGAACAATTGTTTGCTTTGGGTTACACTCCCCCAGCTTCAATTCCTGACTGTTGCTGTTTGCCTTGCTTGGAAGATTGCTTTTCGCCTTTTGTCTTGGACCCTTCTCTTGTGGACTGCGTTTAGCCTTTTCTTCATTGTGCCTTTGGAACTGCTTCTTGCCTGGGACCTGTTCCTTGTCCTGAGGACTGCCATTGTCTTGTGCCTGGACCTCTGCCTGGTGGATTGGACTTGGAACCCTGGACCTTGCCCTGTGAGCGTGCTCTTACTATGGGCTTTCTTTGTATTACTGGGGCTGTGTTTGGGAGACTGAGGGTGGCTGCCTTCAGGGTAGTGTGGGAGTGGAGCCTTACTGGTCATTGGAGGGCCGTTGGCTGGAACATTTGTTGAGAGAAATAAAGAACTCTTTAGAGACCTGCCTTGACTTGACCACCTGGGTCATAGCAGTGACCTATGAGTTTTTCACACACAACTACTGTTGCAGCATCCCCAAGGTTGCATGATCAAAATTCAGATGCTTGGTAATTAGTTCATATTTATGACGGTTGCAGTTTCCTGGGGTCATATGATCAGCTTTTGGGACCTAACAAGCAAAGTTAATGGGAAAGCCTGATGCACTTAACCATGTTACTAACTTAACAATTGCAATAATTCACTTAACAGTGGAGAGAAAGTTGTAAAATGAGGCAAAACTCACTTAGGAAATGTTTCACTTAGCAACATAAATTTTGGGCTCAATTGTGGTCATAGGTTGAGGACTACCTGTACAGAAATGACTATTTGTCTTAATCTTTTTTAGCTGAAAACTGACAAATAGGTCATGGCTCTAGTGCAGAATTCCTCCCCCCTTTCCCTGGGATAATTGCTGAGAAAAGCAGCTTTAAACTATGGATGTCAGAGGAAAGTGCATTTAAGGGCTTCATTTTTTAAAGGCATGTAGGAACAGGAGAAACAGTTCAGTTACTAGGAGATTGCTGGTACAAATTGTGCTCCATTTCCAAATGAAAATGAGCTTGTTTCATTTGGTTAGTTATGAATAAAAATGTAAGTGAAGAAGCAATATACAGTTGCAAGAAAAAGTATGTGAACCCCTTGGGATTACGTGGAGTTTTGCATGAATTGGTCATAAAATGTGCTCTGAACTTCATCTAAGTCACAACAATAGAAAAACACAGTCTGCTTAAAATAATACTACACAAACATTAGATGTTGCCATGGTTTAACTGAACATAACATGTAAACATTCACAGTGCAGGGAGGAAAAAGTATGTGAGCCCCTAGCCTAATGACTTCTCCAAGAGCTAATTGGAGCCAGGAGTGAGCCAACCTTGACTCCAATCAGTGTGATGATATTGGATGTGTTGCTGACAGCTGTCCTGCCCTTTAAAAACACAAACGTTTTGGGTTTACTGGTTTCAAGAAGCACTGTCTGATGTGAACCATGCCTCGCAGAAAAGAGCTCTCAGAAGACCTACGATCAAGAATTGTTGACTTGCATGAAGCTGGAAAGGGTTACAAAAGTATCTCCAAAAGCCTTGATGTTCATGTGTCCGCGGTACGACAGACTGTCTACAAATGGAGAAAGTTTAGCACTGTTGCTACTCTCCCTAGGCGTGGTCGTCCTGTAAAAATGACTGCAAGAGCACAGCGCAGAATGCTTCATGAGGTAAAGAAGAATCCTAGAGTGTCAGCTAAAGACCTACAGAAATCTCTGGCACATGCTAACATTTTTGTTGACACATCTACAATAAGGAAAACATTAAACAAGAATGGAGTACATGGGAGGACACCACGGAGGAAGCCATTGCTGTCCAAAAAAAATATTGCAGCACGTTTGAAGTTTGCAAAAGAGCACCTGGATGTTCCACAGCACTACTGGCAAAATATACTGTGGACAGATGAAACCAAAATTGAGTTGTTTGGGAAGAACACACAATACTATGTGTGGAGAAAAAAAGGCACAGCACAGCAACATCAAAACCTCATCCCCACTGTAAAACATGGCGGAGGGAGCATCATGATTTGGGGCTGCTTTGCTGCCTCAGGGCCTGGACGGATTGTTGTCATTGATGGGAAAATGAATTCCAGAGTTTATCAAGACATTTTGCAGGAAAACGTACGACCATCTGTCCGCCAACTGAAGCTCCGCAGAGGATGGGTGATGCAACAGGACAATGACCCAAAGCATACAAGTAATTCAACCAAAAAATGGCTTCAACAGCACAGAATACGCCTTCTGGAGTGGCCCAGTCAGAGTCCTGACCTCAACCCAATTGAAATGCTGTGGCATGACCTTAAGAGAGCGATTCACACCAGACATCCCAAGAATATTGCTACACTGAAACAGTTTTGTGAAGAGGAGTGGTCCAAAATTACTCCAGATCGTTCTGCAGGACTGATCGTTGTGCAGGTCTGATCTGCAACTACAGGAAACGTTTGGTTGAGGTTATTGCTGCCAAAGGAGGGTCAACCAGTTATTAAGTCCAAAGGTTCACATACTTTTTCCTCCCTGCACTGTGAATGTTTACATGTTATGTTCAATTAAACCATGGCAACATCTAATGTTTGTGTAGTATTATTTTAAGCAGATTGTGTTTTTCTATTGTTGTGACTTAGATGAAGTTCAGAGCACATTTTATGACCAATTCATGCAAAACTCCACGTAATCCCAAGGGGTTCACATACTTTTTCTTGCAACTGTATATCCCAAATTGAGAAGAGTTCAAGTGCTACTTTAGGCATGAAAGCTGGCTGGGTGACTTTGGGCCAATCCCTCTCTCTCAGCCCAACCCACCTCACAGGGCTGTTGTGGGGAAAGAAGGAGGAAGGTGTGTTGGATGTATTCACCGCCTTGAGTTACTTGTAAAAATAATACAGGTGGGATACAAATAAATCAAAATATATATTTGTTTTATTTATTTGCATCCTGCCTTTATTCTTTTAAATATTTATAAATTATTTTAGAAAAATAAATTTATTTTTAGCACTAAAAAGCGTTTCATTTCATACTGCTTTCTCCTTATAATTGTTAGTTTTTATTTCCAGGCTGGACTTGCCAAACCCACAGAACAGAAATGTGTTTGGTTATTATTTGCCCCATTCTACCAAACAGTTGAGGTTTTTTAAAAAAATTTGATTTATATGCCGCCCTTCTCCGGATACTCAGGGCGGCTTACAATATGTTAAGCAATAGCCTTCATACTTTTGTATATTTATACAAAGTCAGTTTATTGCCCCCATAATCTGGGTCCTCATTTTACCTACCTTAGAAAGGATGGAAGGCTGAGTCAACCTTGAGCCTGGTGGGATTTGAACTTGCAGTAATTGCAGGCAGCAGATGTAAGTGGATGTTAATAACTGCCTTAGTCTACTGAGCCACCAGAGCTCAGAGTTAAACAATAAATCATGCTTCAGTTCACCCATTTGGTTTAATACCTTCTGCAAACCTAGGTTTGTGTTAATCCAGAATAAATGAAGGTAGGGCCTCCTGCTTGAGCAGGGGGTTGAACTAGAAGACCTCCAAGGTCCCTTCCAACCCTGTTATTCTATGTTCTATTTCTGGAATTAAAGCTGGAGGGTACAATTACAGGTTTGCCTTTGGATAAATAGGAATTTACCTGTTTGTACCGTGGCAACCATTTTTTGAGATGGCGCTCTCAGTATTCCTGATAGGCTTTTGTGGGTCAAAGTCAACAGTTCAGATTTGTCCCAAACACTCATTTTTTCCAGTTGTGACATAAAAGTACATCCTAATGGAAGCTGGTTATACATGTAGGCTTGGGATGCTGGAAGCTGTGACATTCTGTGGCTGGAGACAGGTAGTCCTTGACTTACAACCATTTGTTTAAATGACTGCTCAAATTTACAACAGCACTGAAAAAGCGACTTTTGACCGTTGCAGCATCCCCAGGGTCACATAAAAATTTGGATGCTTGGCAACGGGCATGCATTTATAATGGTTGTAGCATCCTGGGGGTTCTGGGATTGTGATATGCAGCCTTAGGGAGTGGCGCTTCTGACCAGCAAAGTCAATGGGGGAAGACAGACTCTCTTGACGACCACATGATTCACATAACCTCAGTGATTTGCTTAAAAACCATGGCAAAAAATGTCATAATATGGGGCATGACTCATTTAACAGCTGTCTAGCAGACATTTTGGGCTGTGGTAGTAAGTCAAGGACTACCTGGTATCTCATACTTCAGACACAGGGATCACAGTGTCTGCTTGCCTACCAGAGGCTAGTATCTCTGTAATTAAGTGATGGTGAGTTAATATCTAGCACTGGCTAGATTACAGGTACTCCTCGACTTACAACCACAATCGAGCCCAAAATGTCTGTTGAGTTTTCCCCATTTTATGATCATTTTTGCTACAATTGTTAAGTGAATCACTGCAATTGTTAAGTTAGTGACCAGTTCTTAAGTGAATCTGGCTTCTCCATTGATGGCTTGTCAGACGGTTGCAAAAGGTGATCACATAACCCTGGGACACTGCAACTATCGTAAATATGAGTCAGTTACCAAGCATTCAAATTTTGATGATGTGATCATGGGGATATTGCAACGGTTGTAAGTATGAAAACCAGTAAGTCCTTTTTCAGTCACATTGTAACTTCAAACGGTCACTAAACAAATGGTTGTAAGTCGAGGACTACCTGTAATGGGTAAGAGAATTTTTGAGACATTCATAACATTGCAGGTAGGAGAACAGCAGAATCCAATGCCTGAAGAGCCAGAAATATGATTTAAATTTTATTTTCCTGGTTAGCTCCACCATTGCAGCATTTTCTTTGTGACTTCAGCCTTGGGCATGAGAGCGGTGGACAAAATTGTGTTGTTTTCCAGTCCTCCTGTGGCTATATCTTTTGCTTCCTTCCCTGTGGTGCACATTATTGGTAATTTTAGCTTTTAGCTGAACAATTTGCTAGTTGCAAAACACAGTTTGCAAAGTGAGTTAAACGGTAAAGCAGAGTTGGTGCAATTATGTGGTAGTGATTATAGTACATGGGGAGAGCGTAGCAACTCTTGAAAAGAATTGTTTGATATCTGCACTTTTTCATGGTTTTTTCCTTTTTAATAACATTACAGGTAGTCCTCGACTTATAACCATTCATGCTACAATGGTTGTAAGTGTGAAAAACAGTCATGTCACTTTTTTCAGTGCTGTTGTAACTTTGAAAGGTCATTAATGAACTGTTGTAAGTCGAGGACTACCTGTACTTATAACCCTTGCACATGATCACAATTTATGACCTCAGTGGGATTCCGACAAGCCAAGTCAATGGGGGAAACCAGATTGGCTTAACTGTTCACTATTCACTTAACTATTCACTTAACTACAGTGATCTCCTTAACAGCCATGGCAATAAAGGTTGTAAAATGAAGTGCAATTTACTTAACCCCTGCCTCGCTTAGAAGCAGAAATTCTGGGTTCCATTGCAATACCAGGCCGATGCTTGGAGTGGACGGAGCAAGCCCCTATTCCATCTCCTCATTGCCACATGGACAGTCCAGCATAGAGAAACTCCATAGAATATACTACCTAGCGAACGGCTATTTGTTTTCCTTTGCTACTCTACTGAAGTGAACGTGATATCTTGATATTTTTATTCTCTTATCTAATCCTCTAACTACGACAGTGTATTTAACTGTACCTATATTTATTACCCTATATTAATATATACACCCTATAGAACAAATATATTTATACTACCTTACACAGCTACTTGATTTACATATTATCATAACTCCTATCTTTAATTAATTTATATTAGATTATATATTAACTTATATTAATTCATGTTATATTAATAGTAGGCTGAGACTGTTTGAATAGAAAAAAAAATTGCTTCTTTTTTATAATTTAACGTAATTAATAGAACTGATCTTGTATGTGATATATTTGTGTAGAATTAATTAAGGAATTTAAAATTAATTAAGAAAGACAGTTGATTATAGCACCTTATACACTTCCCTTAAGAATCTTAGAGCAGATAGTAACTATTATTGCAATTGTTAGGAAATATACACTTATACTGAAACTATTTTAAAAAATTGATAAAATCCAACCGATATTAATAGAACATCTCCTGAACCCTTTCACAAAACTAAAGGAGACATAAGTCAGAAAGGGCTTAAGATTGGCTTAGTGGGAGACCCTTTGAATAGATAGTGACGAGCCTCACTGGATGGTTATTTGGAAAAATATAGAGAGGATATTAAGGAAACAAAAGGCGACTTTAAAGGAAATGGCAAGTTTGACCTCTACTATTGCAAAAACAGGGAAAAAGGTCCCATCTAACCCAACGCTGTCAATGGCGTCCCCAGCTACTCAGAAATCACTAGATGGCCTACAGAAACTGGATAAGCCCCCTGTAACACCTACACTGCAAACAGTACAATCCTCCCTCCTATCTATACAAGAAACCATGTTAGCAATGCAGGAAAAACTACTGAATAGCCACTCTGAGCTGAAAATGGATATCCACGCGTTGGACTCAAAAATGAATGAGATCCAAACCTCCATTGTTAAGAATGAAAACAGAATCCAAAAAGTAGAGCAAAGGACGGAGAAAAATGAGAAGAAATTGGAAACAGTGGACCAAACCCTATCGGCACAGAAGAAGGAAACGGAGGATTCCTTGATTCAACTCGAGATGGATAGGGCCTCATTCTATCTCCGTTTTCAGAACATCACAGAAGATAAAGAAGAGGACCTGGGAGATAAGATGGCCGAGCTGATAGTGGAGGCTCTCCAGCAAGACAAACAGGAAATAATCAGGGAAATCGATGAGGCTTATAGAGTCCAGACCAACTATGTGAGGAGAAACAGGCTGCCAAGAGAGGTCCACGTACGCTTTGCCAGGAAAAGGGTGAGAGATATATTATACAACATAGCACGGGAAGATCCAATTATTTATGGAGGGAAAGAGATAAATGTACTTAAACAGACCCCAAGAAGAGTGAGGGAAAGGAGAAAAAACTATAGATTTTTAACAAACCAGTTAAATAAGAGAAATATAATATTTCGCTGGCTTATACCAGAGGGAATGCTAATATCATGGCAGGGGAGAAAAATTAAAATCGATAGCTTAAGTACGGCTCAAGAATTCCTGGAACAACTAAGAGGAGGGGAAGAAGAACAATCTAGTAAGGAGGACATAGAAACGGCGAATACAGAGGAGGAAACATCTCAAGAACAGAGTACGAAGGAAGATATAGAAGACGAAAAGAAAAAGGAAGACATAGAAGATAAAGGGAAAAAAACTAGACCAGTAAGACAAGTAACCCTAAAAGCAAACAAAAACTAGGCACTAGACACTAACGCTCGGGATGGATGGTATTAAAATCTTATTGTTAAATGTCAATGGTTTAAATGAACCAAAAAAGAGAAAACTAATTTTGACAAAACTAGTTAAACAAAACCCTGATATAATCTGTATGCAAGAAGTCCATGTAAAAAAAGAGGAAGTATATCGTTTAGAATACCCCAAATTTGGCAAGGTATTTACGTCATTAGCTGAAAAAAAGAAAAGGGGAGTAGCCATTTATGTTAAGAAAGGAATAGAAGCTGAATGTAAATATAAAGACGGAAAAGGGAGAATACTAATAGTAGAAATAACGAGAGGGCCCTCTAAAACGATAGTGGTTGGGGTATATGCCCCAAATAAAAAACAAGGGAAATTCTTTGAAAAACTACATGAACAACTTGCTAAATGGACACAGAATGAAATATGTTTGTTAGGGGATATGAATGGAATTGTAGACCCGAGCAAAGATTATAAAAGTGGCAAAACCAGGAAAAATAAAAGGCTTCCCCTACCAAAAAGTTTTTTTGACCTAACTGAGGAAATCAACTTAATAGATATGTGGCGTACACTACATCCCCAAGAAAAACAATATACATTTTATTCAATTCCACAGAACTCTTGGTCCAGAATAGACATGGTATGGGTTACTAGGAAATTAGGCTTAGAAATTAAAAAAGTGGAAATGTGTACAAATACCTGGACAGATCATAAGCTGCTTGAAATCAATTGGCAATATAGGAATAAGAGAAAACAACCGAGATGGAGCCTTAGGACAAATCTGTTAAATGATAAAGAGCTCCTATCAAAACTAAACAAAGAAATTAAACAATTTTTTGTAGAAAACGGGGAACAAGGCACAGCAAGAGAAATTGTCTGGGACACTATGAAAGCTTATGTGAGGGGGATAGTCATCTCGCACATGGCATTTAAAAACAAAACAGAACGAAAGGCCAGGGAGGGTTACACTAAAACCTTAATAGAATCCGAAAAAGAATTACAACAAAATCCGGGAGACGAGGGGGCCAAACAGAGGTGGTTGATGGCGAGACATAGAATAAATTTGTTAGACCAGGATGAGATGGCACAAAAAATAAAGAGATCTAAACACTACTGTTTCGAAAATGCCAACAAGTCAGGAAGATGGCTCGCCTACAAACTAAAGAAAGAAAAGGAAAAGAATCAGATTTTGGTACTGGAAGATTCTAAAGGAAATCTCTTAATAAGGGAAGAGGAAAAATTAGAGTATGTGAGGGAATTCTATGAAAATCTGTATCAAGATGAGAAAATAGAACCAAATAAGGTAGAAAAATATCTGATGGACGCCAGCCTACCCCAAATTACGGAAAAAGAAAGAGAAATGCTGAACAGAAAAATTACAATAGAAGAACTAAAAGCAGCTTTCTCTAAAATAAAAAAGAATACATCTCCAGGTCCAGACGGCCTCCCTGGGGAATTCTATGTAAAATTGGAAGAAGCATTAAGTCTAGAGCTATTAGAAATATTTAACGAAGCCCTAGTAGGTTCAACAATCCCGGACACCTGGAGGGAAGCATACCTAACGCTCATTTTGAAAGACGGTGCTGACCCAAAAAGATTAGTAAATTATAGGCCCATTTCTCTCTTAAACTCCGACTACAAATTGTTTATGAATATAATAGCCGAAAGAGTTAAAAAAATCTTAAACTCCTGGATACACAAAGATCAAAACGGATTCCTCCCGGGGAGGCAAATCAGAGACAACCTAAGAATAGTATTAAATACCATAGAATATTACGAACAGCACCCTGAAAAACAGCTTGCACTGATGTTTGTTGACGCCCAAAAGGCCTTTGATAATTTAAATTGGAATTTTATGATAAATCAAATAAATTTAATGGAATTCGGGACAAACTTTAGGAAAATGACCCAAAATATTTATTATAATCAGAGGGCCAATATATTGATGAACGGGGATAAGACCCAAATATTCCAGATTCAAAAAGGAGTAAGGCAGGGATGCCCCCTATCCCCCTTACTTTATATTCTTGCACTAGAGGTGTTGCTGATAAAGATTAGAGCCACTAAAGAAATTAAAGGACCTAAGGTGAGGAAGGAAATCTATAAGATACAAGCCTTCGCAGATGACGTAGCCATTATCATGGAAGACCCACTAGAAACTGGACCAAGAGTTTTATTAGAAATACAAAACTATGGCCAAGTGGCGGGCCTCAAACTTAACAAGGAAAAAACCAAAATAATAGCTAAAAACATGACAGACATACAAAAAAAGGAATTGGAAGCTCTATTAGGTTTTCAGGTAGTAAAAAAAATTAAATACCTAGGAATTTGGATTACTGCGAGATATTCATCTTTGAAAGAGGATAATTTCATTCCACTGTTACATAAAATACATCAGGAACTTAAAAGATGGGAAAAACTAAAATTATCTCTCACAGGGAAAATAGCCGCAATTAAAATGAGCATTTTACCAAAAATCCTATTTTTATTCCAAAATATTCCACTAAGTTTGGATAAAAATTTTTTCTTAGATCTGAATAGATATATTAGGAATTTTATATGGGAGGGAAAAAAATCGAGAATATCATTTAAAATATTACAGGGCAAGAGAAAAATGGGCGGATTTGGACTCCCGGATTGGGAAGTATATCAAAAAGCAGCGAAATTAATTTGGATCAAGGAATGGGTAACGCTACGTAACAAGAGAATATTGACGATAGAAGGACACGACCTACAAGAAGGTTGGCATGCCCACCTTTGGGATTTCAAAAAAAGGAAGAAAACTTATTTTCACAATCATAAAATCAGAGAAACACTTTTACAAACCTGGGAGGAAATCAGACAGAAAATTTACGTTAAGGCCCCAAATTGGCTCTCTATTATGGAAGCTTTGACTGCCCCAAACAAGATGGAAAGTGAAAAATTTGGCACATACAAAGACATTTTGGATGAAAACGGAAGGCTTAAACCTCTAGAAACCCTGAGAGAACACGGATTCAAGCTGGATTGGTGGAAATACTGGCAGTTGAATTCAAGATTCCAAAAAGATAGGGACCAATTTGGTATTGAAAGGAAATATGTAGACTTCAACAAAATTATATGGGGAGTAGACAAGAAAATGTTAACAAAAATATACAATTTCATATTAGATGAGGATAAGGCAGAGGCCATAGCAAAAAAACAATTGAGTATTTGGGAAAAAAACTTTGGATATTGTGTTAATTTTAATGATTGGGAAGAGGCGTGGAACAGAAATTTTAAAATGACAAAAGCAGTAACATTTCGAGAGAACCACTATAAAATGCTACATAGATGGCATCTAGCGCCTGCTAGGTTAGCAAAAATGTTTCCAAATCTCTCACCCACGTGTTGGAAATGCGAGAAAGAGGTCGGCACGTATTACCATATGTGGTGGTCCTGCCCAGTAGCTAAAAGGTTCTGGACAAAAGTACGACAATGGCTTTGCGAAATGTTAGAGCAAGATGTAATCTTATCCCCAGAACTCTTCCTTTTAGGTATAGTGGGTGACGACCTAAAAAATAATAAAACCCAGCTTATAACCCAAGTATTAACTGCGGCTAGATTGGTATTTACGAAATCCTGGAAAAGTAAAACTCAACCCCCAGAAGAAATGTTAATAAACAAAATATTAGAGTGTGCAGAAATGGCAAAGTTAACGAGTCTGCTAATGGATGATGAGATATCTAAATATGAAGTATGGGAAAATTGGTACAACTGGCTAACTAATAGAAAAAGACGATGACCTGTATTTTTGTGAATAGATACTGTGAAACATGACTATGTACTTATAGAATGCAAATATAATGATGGGAAAAAAGATAGTTTAGGACAAAGTAGATTAGATATATGATATTTAACCTATAAGAACACTGTACCTCCGGATAACAAAGAGACTTTGTAAATGTTTTAGTTTTCTTTTAATTTTGAAACTTAATAAAGTATTTGTAAAAAAAAAAATAATTCTGGGTTCCATTGTTGTCATAAGTCGAGGACTGTAATGTGTCTTTCGCCGCACTCTGCCTTTAGCAAAGATTTTGGAAGATTGGATCAAGAGGAAAGCTTGGTCAGCCTTATTTTATATGATGGGTTGGCCCAAGCTAGGCCTGCTTTTTGTGTGTCAAAACACAACATTTGGCCCAAGCAACGGAAAATTAGTGTAATCTTGATGCTTAGATTAACTGTTGAGACATCAATCAGAATATAGCTGAAAGGGACCTTGGAGGTCTTTTAGTCCAACCCCTTGCTCAAGCAGGAGACCCTATACCACTTCAGACAGGTGGCTGTCCAGTCTTTTCTGTCCAGTGATGAAGCACTCACAACTTCTGAACGCAAGCCGTTCCACTGGTTAATTGTCCTCACTGTTAGGAAGTTTCTCCTTAATTTCAGGTTGTTTCTTTCCTTGATTAGTTTCCATCCATTGTTTGTTGTCTTGCCCTCTGGTGCTTTGGAAAATAAGTTGACCCTGTTATGGAAGAAAGGATATAAGAGACATCCCTTTGGGGTCAGCCAGAGTCAGTTTTATTGTATTGCGCAATAGGTTCAAACAGATATGTGTACCTAAAAGTCTGAACAATTTATGAATTTGAAACCACAGTTCTTATACCTTTTCAAACAAAGGATTCTGCTAACACAGCAGTTTTCTCATTACTTTCATTTGTTACATTTAATTGACATTTCCTAATTACGAAAGTTTTACATTATCCTGGCCAAACAATCGTAATTCTTCTGTAGATTACTGGAGCATAGATTCAAATTATCTCCTGTTGATAGAAGGATTCCTAGCTCCTTGATCTGATCAACCTTCAGCTGTATGTCACTAGAATGTTCTATCTTCTGACATTTAGGGGCCTCCTTACAAGGTATGTCCTATCCAAAAGGAATTTGGCTGAGTTTGTACTTTTTCCAACTGGATGCATTTCCTGCTTTTAGAATACAGTGAATAGAAATGAATAGAAAGTTGTCCAGTGATCATTTAGCAGATCCCATATTAATCCTATTATTAATATTAGTTATAATATTCCCCATATTAGTTATAATATTCCCTTATTAGTTATAATATTCCCCCCTCTGGAAGTTTTTCTATGCATAAACTTCCACTATTGATAAGTTTAACTTCTGAGTATACAAGGTTCCAATAAACAAATCTACCATATATAGAGTCTAACAAAAGACCAAGGATACGTTATCACTCTAAGGATTCTTTGGGAGATTCTCTCCATCTTTCTACTGGTTCCATTTCCACATATGGGTCTGCCTCAGAATCTTTATGTTCTTCCACAGGATAGGGACCAAGTTGATTAAGAAAATGTTCTGTCAAAGCTAGTTCCTTCTCAATTTGTATCTCCTTTACTGCTCTTATGGATAGTTGTCTGAGTATTGGGATTACGCATAGAATGAACGCTAGACCAGCTATCGCACATATGAACAAGAATATCATCTGTTTAATCCATCCAGAACCCGGCACCCAAGAAAACCACATATCTGATGTTTGTAACCTGTGGCTTATCTTGGAAGCCCTTTCCTGCAATTCCTTGGCACCTTCCCTGACCACACCTGATTTGTTCATATAGAAACAACAGTCTTCTCCCAGAAATATACAAGTTCCTCCTTTCTCAGCTGTCAGGAGGTCTAAAGCACGTTGGTTTTGTAGGACTACGGCAGCTAAGGAATCTATCTGATCTTAGACTTCGACCAAGGTTCCAGCAATTTGATTCAGGCTTTCTTTGAAGTTCCTCTGATATTTGCCGAAACTGTATTACAGAGTGTGCTAATCCTGCTACCCCTGTCCCAACAGCAGTACCCACTCCCATAATCACTAAAAGTGGGATCAATATTGGGACCCTCTTCTGAACATGTCCCATAAGGGGAACAGGGATAGCATGTTCTCCACTGACAACACCTATTTTAGGAAAAAGGTGGACTAATGTACATGTTCCTGTCCAGTTTGTTGGCAAACACAAATATGCATCCTTTCCACACAAGAACACCACTCTTTTTTCCTCTACGCAAACTCCTATGTTCATGGAGAAAGCATGGATCCTACGGTAGTTTTCATTAGTCCAGACCCCCAAAGTCCCTGCCACAAACATTCCTGCCAATGGTTGCAATGGGACTTCTAGTGAAGGGTCCTTTTGTTTATCTCTGAGGATTGATCCTTCAAAAAGATATCGGGAGGTAGTATTCTCAGGTGGAAAAAGGATGCATAAACCTGATTTGGATTTTAAGTTGAACCAAACTGGAAACCATGGAGGCTGAAATGGTCTTGGACAGCTTTCAAAGGACATATTCCATCCTCCCCACTTTTCCTTCTTAAAGGTGATTTCTGGTGGTGTGGAGAACGTAACCTTTTGTTGAAATATGTGGTGGGCAGAGGGAAAAACACCTTTTGTTAATTTTACATCCGCAAAGTTCATCTTAGGGCCAAAATTTATTTCTGACTGACATTGTTCTTCTGTCAGGGACCCTACAGGCCTACCAAGTTTCTGGTGTCTCTTTACACACAGAGAAGGTGTTCCTATGAGGTCTACACCTGTAGCTATTGGGCCTACAATAGGAAGGCGACTTTTTCCCAATCTTTTGAATGTCTCATAAAAATCTTGTATTGGTGAGACGGGTGCTTTATTTCTACTATCCCTTTCAAGGAGAATTGTAGCCTTTGTTCTAACCCAGAGTTGTGGCTTGATAGAAACAGCATGATAAGATGCAGGGTCAGCAGATAAACATAACCAGCATTTCTGACCTAGGGTAGGGTCATACTGATTAACAAGATCGTGACTTAGTTCCAGAATTCTTGATATGTAGTCTCCTCTGTGCAATTGGTGCAGGGGCCCATTTTCCTTATCCCCCCCCCTCTGCTGGGATTGTCAATAGCGCAACCTTAGGTCGTAGAGTTGGTTTAGGTCTAAAGTAACGACCCCTCGCATAGACAATGCGTTTTTGGCGGGAGCGTACTTGACCTAAAGTGTTTCTACCTAGGGAATCATTGTACATTATGTGGTCACTTAAGAGTCCTGTTTCGAACAATGTCCAAAGCCCTAAACAAATCATAATCACCTATGGTGTAAAGCTCACCATGTCAGGAAGAGGGTCAGTGGTACGTGATGTTTGGGAAACAGCAGTAGCAAGAAAAATCCTAGGTTTACCACAAAACAGTTCCTTATATATGTAGAACAGGAGTAATAGTAGGGCTAGGATAGCAGCTACCCACAGAACCCACGACCACACCCAAACTTCCTCTAACATGAGTATGTGTAAGAATGTCTTATGTTACAGGTAATAAGATGTATATCTACAATGTGAAGGCTGACTATCTCCTTACTGATCTTCGGCCGTGCGCAGGGAACCAGCTTCCGGAGTGGTTCAGCAAGGCTGATGATCACCACTGTGCGTTGAGAGTTCGTTGCCGGTAGAACTCAGCAGGGTGTATTCTTAAATTTCAGCACCAAGGGTTTTTCTGTTCGTGTCACCTGATATGTCACTGGATCACTCTGGTTCGCTGGCTTCAGTCTCGTCCAGTGGATCCAGGATTTGCCTTCTAAAGTCTTAACTGCAAGAGGTGAACACATCACAACAGTATATGGTCCTTTCCATCTAGGTGTTAAAGGTTCATCTTTCCAATGTTTTACCAATACTCTTATCACCCGGTTTGTAATCATGACCTGCAGTTGTAATGGGGGGGGGGTCTGCACTCTTGCATATAATGCCTTAATTGATTAACATGCTTATGTTGTTGTAACTGCAAAAGCAATCTTTTAGCTTCCACTCCCCCTTTTTGAGCTAAGTCAGGCCAGCCTTGAAAATGGTGTTTGAACAAAGCCGGGGGTCTTCCATATAGAAGTTCAAAAGGAGACAACTGGTATTTGGTATGTGAGGCAGATCTAAAAATGTACAAGGCCATAGGAAAAACTTGAAGCCATGGCAAGTGGGTTTCTAAGCACAGCTTGGTAATGATTGCTTTCAATGAGCGATGGGCCCTTTCAATTTTTCCAGACGATTGAGAGTGAAATGCACAATGATATCTCCATTTTACACCTGCCGCTTCAGTTAAGTGGCGATTTACACATTGTACAAATTCGGGGCCATTATCAGAACTGATGGTAGATGGGCAGCCGAATCTTGGAATTATTTCTTTTAAAAGAAAGCATGCCACTTGTATAGCTAACTTGTTGCGAGTAGGGAAGGCCTCCATCCATCCAGAATAAGTGTCAATAAAAGTGAGCAATGCTTTATACCCATTACATCTAGGCATATCAGTAAAATCCACTATTAAATAATCCATGGGTAAGTAAGAGATGGGTTGTTGTCCTTGAGGTAAACGTGGTCCTTGTTTGGCATTTACTTGAGCACAAGTGGAACACTGAGAAGTTACCTTAGCCACTAGGCTCTGTAAATTAGGGATGTAAAAAGCGGCCTGTAACTGTTGGGCCAAAGCAGTCTTGCCTACGTGCGAGGTTTGATGTGCTTCCACTACTAGAGGCCAAGCAAGGGAAATTGGCACTACTGGGCGATTGTCCGGAAGGGTGTACCAACCCTTCAAAAGAGTGGCTTTGAGATCCCCTTCAGCCTTCTCCCTTTCCATGTTTGTATATGTAGGATGGGATTTCTCAATGTATGATGCTATTTCTTGTGCCAAATAGAGATGATAAGCCTTCTTATCTAGGGGCTGGTGTGCTGCTAGTTTAGCTTCCTTATCAGCAAATCGATTGCCTTGTGCAATGAGGGTGTCTGTCTTCTGATGACCTGGGCAATGGATGACAGCTAAAGACTTAGGAAATTGTGCAGCATGAATCAATCTTTTAATTAAAGAAGCATGTTGTATTAATTTGCCTGAAGAATCAGTGAAGCCCCTTTCCTTATAAATAGCTGCATGTGCTTGAATAGTCAAAAAGGCATATTTACTGTCCATGTATATATTAATAGTCTTGTCTGTGGCTAATTCTAATGCTCGGATAAGTCCTCATAATTCAGCCACTTGTGCGCTGGTTCCTACTGGAAGAGGTGCGCTTTCGATGACTGTGTGCTGACTAACTATTGCATACCCCGCATATCTAATTCCCTTTTCTACAAAACTGGATCCATCAGTGAACCAAATAAGCTGAGCATGTGAAAGAGGGGTGTCAGTTAAGTCTGGTCTGCAGGAATACTGATGATCTAATACATGTAAGCAGTCATGCAACGGGAGAGATGTATCCGGGATCGGCATAAGGGTAGCTGGGTTAATAGTAGCACATTGGTGAAGGCTTAATTGAGGGTTTTCTAGTAGGAGTGCTTGGTATTTATGCAGTCGTTGATTGCTGATCCACAAATGTCCTTTATTTTCTAAAATAGTTTGCAAAGCATGTGATGTATAAACTGCTACTTCTAAAGTAAAAGTCAGTTTGTTTGTATCTCTCATAAGTTCTGAGACAGCAGCCAGCATTTTAAGACAGTGTGGCCGTCCTTTGGCCGGGCCGTCCAGTTGTTTGGATAAGTAAGCTACTGGCCTTTGCCAGGACCCCTGCTGTTGTGTCAACACTCCTAAAGCCACATTATGACGAACATCCACATAAAGACGAAAGGGCTTGTTGAGATCTGGTAACCCTAACGCTGGAGAGGATGTGAGAGTTTCCTTTAATTGGCTGAAGGAATTTGCTTGTTCCTTGCCCCATTCAAAAGGATCTGTTTCTGCTCCACGGGTTGATGCATACAAAGGCTTGGCAAGCAGGGCAAAATTAGGCACCCATAAACGACAAAAGCCCATAACTCCCAAAATGCCTCGCAGTTCCTTTCGGTTTTTAGGTGGGGGCAGCTATAAAATTGCCTGTTTCCTAGGTAAGCCTAAGTTTCTTTGACCTTGAGACAAAATATATCCCAAATATGAAACTTCCTTTTTAACTAATTGTGCCTTCTTTCTGGAAGCCCTATAACCACAATCTATCAGTAATTCAAGAAGGATTTGGGTATTTTTGAAACAATTCTCCTGTGTGGTTCCTGTCACTAAGACATCATCGACATATTGGAGGAGACAGTCTCCTGCCTGAACTGGTTGAAAATGTTGTAAGTCCAAGGCAAGGGCTTGACCAAAAAGGGTTGGAGAATTTTTAAAACCTTGAGGCAATCTTGTCCAGGTATATTGACAGTGCCTACGTGATTTAGAGTCTTTCCACTCAAAGGTGAACAAGTCTTGGCTATCAGGATGTAAGGGTATTGTGAAGAAAGCATCTTTTAAGTCTATAACTGAAAACCATGCTGCTGAAGGAGGGATGGTCCCTAGCAAAATATAGGGATTAGACACAATTGCATGAAGCGTTTCCACCCTCAAGTTAATGGGACAAAGATCCTGTGACGGTCTATACCTGCCATCTGGTTTTTTGATGGGTAAAATAGCAGTATTCCATGGGGATTGTGTTTCTCTTAATATCCCAGCAGCTAGGTATTTGTCGATTAAGACTTGTATGGCCTCAGTGGCTTCTTGTGGGATGTAATACTGAGGCACCCTAATAGGCTGGTATCCTGGTTTCAATTTGACTTCTACTGGAGAGGCAAATATAGCTAGCCCAGGGGGGTTGTCTTCTGCCCACAAGGTAGGAACATTGAATTCCTCCCAGTTGCTTTCTGTGGGGGTGTCTTGCATCAGCATTAATCGCCACGTCTCTTCCACTGGGTGCGTTACTGTCAAGTACTGACCGTTATCATTGAAAGAAATTGTGGCTCTCATTTTAGAAAGCAAATCTCGCCCTAACAGTGGAATTGGGCAATCAGGCATGTATAAAAATTGGTGTTCTACTAAGCTGTTTTCAAACTTGCATTTAATTGGTTTCAGGAGAGTGTGCAACTGCATTGCCTGACACTCCTTGGACTCTAATTTTCTTAGCTGACAAAGGGGCCACTTGTTTATTCATGACTGATCGACTGGCGCCGGTATCAACCAGCATGCGGATGTGATGTCCTTCCACCCATAAATCCATCAAAGGCTCCGGGGGGTGGGGGGGGGTGGGGGTTCGGAGCTGTGGCATTATCCCACTCCATCTTGGCCAGGCCGATCAGTTCCTCATTCCGGTAAGACTGGCTGGGTGGAATAAACTGCCTGTCATTTCCCCTCCTTCTGCTGAAAACTCCTCTCATGTTTCCTCTCATGTTCTGTCCTCTACAAACATCTCTCTGACTTCCTCTCACCCTCGGTGTCCCGTAGGATTCTTCTCTGGATTCCTTCCTTCTACAGGGACATTCTCTTCCAATGGCCATCTTCTTTACAAACTGCACATTGGTTGGGTCCCAAAACGACTCCCCCAAGTGCCACAGCTAACATGTCCGTCTTTCTTCTCTCCTTCACCACTTGCTTTTTCTCTTCTCTCTCTCTGTTCAGGTATACCTTTCTTGCAACTTCTAGGAGCTCACTAGTATTCTTACCTAGCGCGCCTTCCAACTTCTGTAATTTTTTTCTAATGTCTGGAGCACTCTGGCTTATAAAGCGCTCATTCAACATGAATCCATTTGCTGGGTCTTCTATATTGATTCCAGTATTGATCTTATCGGATTCTACTAGCCTAGTTAAAAAACTTTCAGGGCTCTCCTCCTTTTCCTGGAGTA
This sequence comes from Ptyas mucosa, assembly GCA_012654045.1. Taxonomy (NCBI): domain Eukaryota; kingdom Metazoa; phylum Chordata; class Lepidosauria; order Squamata; family Colubridae; genus Ptyas; species Ptyas mucosa. Next base: position 20,922 of record WNWU01011976.1, read on the forward strand.
AGGTGGCTGTTTTAGCATAATTAACAGGACCTTTTGCAGCCTCCCGTAAACTATTTACGCATAAGAGGCGGTAGTTATTTAAATGAGTTAGATGCTGAGTATTATTCGCATCCCAATTTGGGTCGGTTTCAGCAGCGGCCGCAACTTTATCGGCTGCCTGATTCCCATCAGACAACATACGAGTCAATACCTTTTCTTTAGCAATCTTGAATTTTTCCCTATCTTCCATGGAGAGTAAGGTATTTAACAGTATTTGGATATCTCCCCAGGTGGGTCTATGTGTTTGCATTGTTGTACTGAAGAGATCTACGATTTCGTTGGGTTTCTTGCTAAACGGACCATATTGTTGTTTCCAATTAAGTAAATCTGTAGTGGTGAATGGTTGATATTGCAGCAAGGAACGGATGACAGGTTGTCCCTGGGCGTCTGTTCCATGATCTAACATTTCCCTTAAAGGAGCCCGCATTTCTGCTTTCTTAAAATTTGTCTGGCTTCGAGTTCTGGAGCTAATAGGTTTAGATTGTTCTTCTGGCTCTTCCTCTCCTTCACTTTTACATTCTCTTTTGACTTGCAAATGACTTTTCCGAGGTTGAATAGTTCTCGGCGTTGCAATTACAGGCAGAGGTGGGTAGGGATTTTGCCTTGGGGGTATAGGATGGGGGGGGCATAGGGGGTAGGACGATTTACTTCCTCCTCTTCCTGACTTAAAATTTTAGTTTTAGCTATTTGTTTGCTGATCTTATGTTTCTCTCTCATCACACACGCTCTCACACATTCAATCTGACATTTCTTAAGCCATTTGGGTCTTGCCTTTTGAATGATCTGCCACTGATCTATGTATGGGAACTGTTCCCAACGACCCTCTTGTGTAATGATCCGGTGCACCTTTGAGATTATAATGGGATCCAAAGAACGGCCTTCTGGCCACCTTACGCCCAAGGCTGGCCATTCATTAACACAAAAGTGCTTCAAGGTGTCGGGATTACACTGAGAGCTGCCATAGGATTCACTAAAGGCATGTTGAAAGTTGGCTAACATACATTGTAAAGGGGTCCAATGGACGCCTTTACTCCCTCCCATATTCCTAACGTAACTACCAGTGACCTGGGATGCTGGACACTCACAGTCACCTTCAGGAACTGCACTGGTTTAACCACCCACACAGCCTAACCAGGAGAATTAAAGGATGCCGCCTTTTTCTCCTAGGAGATTGATCAAATCCCCTTGTCTGCCTGAAAAAATAGGCAGGTTCTTTTTGTTCCCCCGTTTAAATATATACTTGCCTTAAGCATTGTTCATGGCCATCCGCGGAGATTTCTGAGTCTGGTCTGCCCTCTTGTGGGGCCTTGGCTGAACTGCGTCTCCAGCGAGCATACGGCAATCTTCTCACCGAAAAATTCTGTAGACTTCAATGGAGTCTGGATTGCCGGCTAGTGAACCTTCGTTGGGAAAATGTCTCTTCTCGCCGGGGCAGCACGCCTAGGTAGACAATAATCTCTGCCTCTCAAAGTCCCATCGGCTGGGTGCCAAAACTGTTATGGAAGAAAGGATATAAGAGACATCCCTTTGGGGTCAGCCAGAGTCAGTTTTATTGTATTGCGCAATAGGTTCAAACAGATATGTGTACCTAAAAGTCTGAACAATTTATGAATTTGAAACCACAGTTCTTATACCTTTTCAAACAAAGGATTCTGCTAACACAGCAGTTTTCTCATTACTTTCATTTGTTACATTTAATTGACATTTCCTAATTACGAAAGTTTTACATTATCCTGGCCAAACAATCGTAATTCTTCTGTAGATTACTGGAGCATAGATTCAAATTATCTCCTGTTGATAGAAGGATTCCTAGCTCCTTGACCTGATCAACCTTCAGCTGTATGTCACTAGAATGTTCTATCTTCTGACATTTAGGGGCCTCCTTACAAGGTATGTCCTATCCAAAAGGAATTTGGCTGAGTTTGTACTTTTTCCAACTGGATGCATTTCCTGCTTTTAGAATACAGTGAATAGAAATGAATAGAAAGTTGTCCAGTGATCATTTAGCAGATCCCATATTAATCCTATTATTAATATTAGTTATAATATTCCCCATATTAGTTATAATATTCCCCATATTAGTTATAATAACCCCCTCCTCTTTGTGACAACCTCTCAAATACTGGAATACATGTCCCCCCTAGTCCTTTTCTCTAGACTAGCCAAACCCTAATCCTGCAACAGTTCTTCATATGTTTTAGTCTCCAGGCCTTTAATTATCTTAGTTGCTCTTCCCTACACTTTTTCCAAAGTCTCAACATCTTTTTTGTAATGTGACCAAAACTGGATGCAGTATTTCAGGTGTGGCCTTACTAAGGCTTTATAAAGCAGTACTAATACTTCACGTGATTTTGATTTTATGCCTCTGTTTATGCAACCAAGGATTGTATTAGTTTTTTTGGCTGCCGCTGCACACTGCTGACTCATGTTTAAGTGATCGTCCAACTAGGACTCCCAAGATCCCTTTCACAGTTACTGTTTTTGAGCCAGGTTTCGCCTACTCTGTACTTGTGCCTTTGGTTTTTCCTGCCTAGGTGTAAAACCTTGCTTTTCTTTACATTAAATTTCATTTTGTTGGATAGGGCCCATTGTTCAAGTCTGTCAATATATTTTTGGATCCTGAGCTTGTCTTCTGGGGTGTTGGCTATTCCTGCCAGCTTAATTTCATCTGTATATTTATACAAAGTCAGCTTATTGCCCCCACAATCTGGGTCCTCATTTTACCTACCTTAGAAAGGATGGAAGGCTGAGTCAACCTTGAGCCTGGTGAGATTAGAACTTGCAGTAATTGCAGGCAGCTGAATGTTAATAACATTGCTTGTGTTTGCATTATATTGAATTCCAGTATGACATGATCCAGTATGTCATGATCACACTCGCCCAAGGTGCCGGCAAGTTCAACTCCCTCTATCACTTTTATTTATTTATTTATTTATTTATTTATTAATCAAACATTCAAACAAAAACAAACATACATACATATATACGATACACAACTAAAGCTAACTACACAACAAAGAATAACTACACATTAAAGTCAATTTTCCAGAGCACTGCGGCTCCACTCCATCTGTGGGTTGATCCTCATATCTGACAGCAACTGAGAGAACTTAAAATCGATTAGCTCCCCACTCCATGCTCTAGCCACGCCTCCCTTTAATCCCCAGTCTTTCTCTCAGTTGCTGACAGACTGAGGTGGAAAAATTTTTGCTCCGTGCTCTGGTTGTGTTGGAGGCGTTTAGGTTTCTTTATTTTATTTTTGAGTTGTTTTTTTCTTTTCGTGTGGAGCTCGGAGGCTTGAGGGATTCAGCAACCTGCCAGCTGAGTAGCCAGTTTCGTGCCTGGTGTGGCCAGGTCAGGCTGTGCTTCAGCGCCGTGCGTGCTTCCAGCTCCCGGATTCCGACCCCTTGGGGCGGATCCGGTTAATTGCTGTCGTCGGGGGAGTAGGTGCTTCGATTGCCTTCCCTCTTGCCCCAGCCGCCTGTTATTTTCCTGGAAGCTTCCTTTGGCGGCGGCTGGGAGCGGCGCACGTGGCCAGCGCTTTCGGCTTCAGGCAGGCTCATGGCGACCGTCCCGTCAGGGCTCTGCGGGCGGCGCTGCGTTGTGGAGTGGCTGGTGAGTTCGCGGACAGGCTGTGCGGCTGCTGGGCTCGCAGTTCTGCTCCGCCGGCGTTTCGGAGAGCCGCGTGGACTGCGGGCGCCATTTTGAATCGCTTGTTGGTGCCCGCCGAATTGCTCCGTCTTTGGCCTCGCCAGGGAGACCGGCCACGTGGTCTGCGCGTCAAGCGCGCCACTTTAGCTCACCCCCACCACCGCTGCGTGGGAAGCTTCCTGTGGGGGCATTCTTGCTCTCCCGTTTGGTGCCTTGCTGGCCGTGGGGGGTATTGGAGGTTGTGCGGGCTCTAGTGGTCCAGCCCCTCTTTCCCCCGAGCCTTGCTTGTTTCTGGTGTGTTTGCCAGTAGCAACGGCTGCCTGTTAACGCCTGCCACCCGGGTGCTCTGTTTGTAGGCTCCTTCCTTGTACCTTTCTTTGCAAATTGGGGGGGGGTCATATCGGCCTTCCTACCTCTTCATATAGTTCTTTGTCTTAATTTGTGATTTGCATAAATTATTAAAAACTTGCATAAATTAATAATTTTGCATAAATTAATATTTTGCATAAATTTGCATAAATTAATTAAAAATTTGCATAAATTAATAAAATTTGGACCTACACGAGCTCCTTACTGGTGGCAGTGAGTTGGTGCTTGTACAATATGGCGGACTCCTCGTTCTCCTCTGATTTGGAGCAGGAGGCCAGTCCTGTGCGTTCTGCAAAATCTACAAAAATGCATTCTGGCAAGAGGAGTCGTAAATCCCGCCATACTAAGTCATCCTCCTCGGCTGAGAAGGACGCCCTTCGGAGGCACAAGGCTTTGGAGAGACAATGGGAGAAGGCTAAGACGGCCGCGGCCATGCCAGTTTCCCAGGTCGAGGGGGCTTCTCCAGTTGTTCAAACTGCTCCTGGACAGGTCGGGTCGGGTCGGGGTCGCTCCCGCCTGTTCGTTCATCCCTTTCCAGGGGCATTTCCCAGTCCCTGCCGGATGTATCCCTGGCGGGCTTGGACATGGGTCTTCCTCCGAGACGTCGGCCTCCCTCAGCTACGTTCACGCCCACGGCGGCGGGTTTGAGGTCGGTGGCTCAGCCTGACTCGGGACCACAATTTGACCTTCAGACGGTGTTGTCTACGGCCTTGGCGTCTATCATGGCTGCGAGTGCTCAGACGGCAGCTCAGGCTCCTTCTCCGGCGGCTTCCCTGGTGGCTCCGGTGGCTCCCGTTTCACGCAAGTCGCGGGCGCGGGTGCATCAAGAGACTGAGTCTTCAGAGGAGTCTGACCAGGAGGATGATTTTCCTGAGGATGAGTTCTCCGAGGACGAGGGTCTGCTGCCTGACTCACCCGCATTTACGGGCTTGTTCCGCCCGGAGCTGTTTAAATCTCTGCTGCACAAGGCACGCTTGACTACTAATTTAGGTTCGGTGGGCGCTCAGCCTCCGCCTTCCCAGTCTGAAGTGGGCCCTCAGGATGCCTTGTTCAAGCAGACCAAGCCTGAGAAGGAGTTTGTGCCATGTCCTCAACTTTTCACCGTCGTGTTACAAGCCCCGTGGGGACAGCCGGGTTCGTCAACTGCGCCCACTAACTTGGATAAGAAGTTGTTTTGCTCGGCTCCTGAGTTGGACGCTTTGCTGGAGTTGCCTGCGGTGGATGCCCCCGTGGCGGCGCTGACTTCGCAGTCTATGATTTCGGGGGACCCACTGGAAGGCTTGAAGTCGGAAGAGAGGCGCACTGAGTTGGCCTTCCGCAAGGCACATCAGGCGGTGGCTTGGGCTGTCCGTTCGGCTACGGCGACGTCATTTTTCAACAGGGCCTCGCTGATTTGGCTGCGGCAGCTGCAGGAACGTCTCCCACCGGAGGAAACCCGTTTGCACCATGATATTAATAAGGTCATCGCGCCCACGGAGTATTCAGCGGATGCTTCGCTGAGCTCGGTCAAGTTCGCTTCAAGGGCCCTCGCGGCATCTGTGACTTCTCGGCGTTTGTTTTGGTTGAGGCCATGGAAGGCGGATGTCAAGACGAAGTGGAAGTTGGCGGCAGCTCCATATAGAGCGCCGGCTCTCTTTGGGGCGGCGTTGGATCCGGTCCTTGTGGAGGACAAGGATAACCGGAAGGTCCTTCCATCGTCTTCCCGCAAGCAGGACAGGCGTTTCACGCCCTACTCCTTTCGCCAGCCCTTTCGCCAATATTCCGGGACCGGCGGGTCCCCCAGTTACCGTCGGCAGTTCCAGCCAACTGACCGTTTTTCCGAGCGGCGAGGTTTCCGGGACAGAGGCCGGAGGCAGTCGGCCTCGACTCGTCCGTTTCGTGGGTCCGAAGCCAAGCCTTTCAGGCGGGGCAAATGACTCGCCGCCAGTGGGTCCGGTGGGCGGTCGTCTCTGGGCCTTCACCGCTCAGTGGGAGTTGTCGACCCAGGACCTGTGGGTGCGTTGCACCGTGGCGGAGGGTTTGTCGATCGAGTTCGTGGATTGTCCTCCGAAGCGTTTCATCAGGTGTCCTGTCCCACTGTCGAGCGAGCGTCGCCAACTGATGCTGGCGGAAATCTCTCACCTCTTGGAGATAGAGGCGATAGAACCGGTGCCTCGGGATCAGTGGGGGACCGGCTTTTATTCTGTTCTCTTCCTGGTTCCCAAAAGTTCGGGTGGAGTCCGGGGAATCCTCAACTTGAAGCAGTTGAACCTGACAGTGCGTTATCGACGCTTCAAGATGCATTCTCTGCGTTCCATACTTGCATCGGTCCGTCAGGGGGATCTTCTGCAGTCTGTGGATCTCAGAGAGGCGTATCTGCATGTGCCGGTCCACCCTTCACATCGGCGGTTTCTACGCTTCGAATTTGCGGGCGGGCATTACCAGTATTGTGCGATGCCGTTCGGACTCTCCTCCGCGCCGCGAACGTTCACCAAGTTGGTTGCGGTGGTGTCCACTTCGCTCGGCGCAGTTCCAGTGAGGACGCTGTGTTATCTGGACGATGTGCTGGTACTGTCGTCTTCTCGGGACAAGGCGTTTTGGGACATGGACCGGGTTCTGACGGTGTTCCAGGCGCATGGGTTCACCATAAACATGGAGAAGAGTCACCTCGTCCCGTCCACGTCGATCTTGCACCTGGGCTGCATAATAGACTCGGTGAAGGGGCAGGTTTTTTTGTCCCCGGACAGAGTGCAGGACATTTCTCGGTTGCTGGACCAGGTGCTGTCTTGGCGGTCGGTGCCTCTGTTGAGTCTGTCGCGGCTTCTGGGGAAGTTTGTCTCCTGTTACCAGGTTGTTCCTTGGGCCCGCCGTCATTCCCGTCCGCTGCAATGGCTTCTCCTCCCGTTTCAACGGCGCCGGTGTGCCAACTCCTCGAGGAGAGTTCCCGTGCCCCCTCAGGTCCGACTGTCCCTGCGTTGGTGGAGATCGGCGGCCGTTCGGAGAGGTTGTCACTTTCTGGGCCTGGACCGGGTGGTGTTGACCACAGATGCCAGCCTTCATGGTTGGGGAGCCCACTTGTCCAATCGGGTGGCGTAGGGTCTCTGGGACCCGGCCGAGAGTACCTTGAGCATCAATCTCCTCGAGCTGCGGGCAATCCGGCTGGCCCTCCTTCACTTCAGGGCGGAGATTCGGGGACGCCATGTTTTGGTCCTCACGGACAACACGTCGGCCAAAGCACACGTGAACCGGGAAGGCAGTACCCGGTCCCAGAGCCTGAAGTTCGAGGTGGAGAGACTGTTCAGCTGGGCGGAACAAAACCTGTCATCGATTCGGGCGGACCACATTTCTGGTGCAGCGAATGCCTGGGCGGATTGGCTGAGCAGAGAGGTGATCGACCAGGCGGAGTGGCAACTTCATCCTCGTTTGTTTCGAGAACTGACTCTTCGTTTCGGAGATCCGGTGGTAGACCTTTTCGCCACTCGCGCCAACGCCCAGCTTCCCCGTTTCATCTCCCGTTATCCCTCACCACTGGCAGAAGACATAGATGCCCTGCGTTGCCGGTGGCCTGCGGGACTGCTGTACGCCTTTCCTCCGGTCACGCTAATCCAGCGGGTTATCCGCAAGATCATAGCGGATCGGGCGAGGGTGTTGCTCGTGGCCCCTTACTGGCCCCGCAGGCCCTGGTTCCCGGACCTAGTGGAACTGTCAGTCTCCGACCCGTGGGTGATTCCTTCCCACAGGATTGTCCTGCGCCAAGGGGCCATCTCTCACCCCTAGCCGCGGTGGCTCCAGTTGGCCGTCTGGGATTTGAGCGGCTCATTCTGAGGAAGGGTAGGATTCCGGATCCCGTCATCAGCGTTATCCAGGCGGCTCGTCGGCTGTCCACGACGCGGATCTACGAGGCGTCTTGGCGGGCGTTTTGCCGTTGGGCTGCTGGGAGTCATGTGGATCCCACTTCGGCGTCGGTGCAGGATGTGCTCGGTTTTCTTCAGGCTGGGTTCGAGCGGGGACTCGCCCCGGCTACACTGCGTCGCCAGGTGGCGGCTCTGGCTACAGTGGTTTCTGCCCCTCCTTACCAGTCATTGTCGCATCACCCCTGGATCCGTGGTTTTCTTCATGGCGCTCGGAATTTACGCCCGGTGGTAGTTCACCGGTATCCCACTTGGGATTTGCAATTGGTTTTGCAGGCGCTTACTGTTGCGCCATTTGAACCGTTGGGGTCGGTGTCGCTTAAGTTCCTGTCCTTGAAGGTGGCCTTTCTCCTGGCGGTCACGTCGGCGCGAAGGATTTCGGAGCTCGCCGCGTTGTCGGTCAGGGAGGATTTGTGCATCTTTCGTCCTAATACTGTTGTTCTTCGTTTGGATCCGGCATTTACGCCCAAGGTGAACTTGTGGTTTCATCGCGCGCAGGAGATCGTGTTGCCGGATTTTTGTCCTTCGCCCCGACATCAGCGCGAGATTCTTTGGCATACACTGGACGTTCGCAGGGCCTTGCGTCGGTATATTCGCCGGACGGCTGCTTTTCGGAAGTCGGAGGCGCTTCTTGTGTCATTTCACCCGGCCTCCATGGGACAGAAAGTTTCGTCGGCCACGGTGGGTCGGTGGATTAAGGCGTGTATAGCGTCCGCTTACGAGCGTCAGGCGAGGGCTCCTCCGTCTAGGATTTTGCCTCATTCGACGCGGAGTGCGGCTACGTCGGCAGCTTGGTCAACACAAGCGTCGGTGCTGGACATTTGCAGGGCGGCCACCTGGACTTCTTTGTCGCCGTTTATACGGCACTATCGGATTGACGTTTACGCTTCGGCGGATGCTTCGTTTGGTAGGAGGGTTTTGCAGAGTGTTGTTACGGGGTCTTCGAGGGGGAGCAGTCCGCCTCCCGGCCCTGTGGTTTGAGCTTGGGTATGTCCCACAGATGGAGTGGAGCCGCAGTGCTCTGGAAAATGGACGTTGTCTTACCTGAACGTCCTTTTTCGGGGCACTGCGGTTCCACTCCATACCCTCCCTGTTTGTTCTACTGTTGGCGTTCTGCTCCTTTTGTTGTTGGTTGTGTTTATTTGGTCTTAATAAAGTTGTTCTTACTGTTGTGCTGCGCCTTCGTTCAAGACTGGGGATTAAAGGGAGGCGTGGCTAGAGCACGGAGTGGGGAGCTAATCGATTTTAAGTTCTCTCAGTTGCTGTCAGATATGAGGATCAACCCACAGATGGAGTGGAGCCACAGTGCCCCGAAAAAGGACGTTCAGGTAAGACAACGTCCAGTCTAATAGCTTGAGTCTTAGGAAAAAAGAGTATTACATCGATATTCTATGTTTAGATGTATATACATATATACCTATCTATTTCCTTCATTATATAACGATATTTCTTTAGTTTTGGTTCTTTTTGGTATTCCCTTCCTATTTTATATGATTTGTTCTTGTTGCGTTTTTTTGTTATCTAACCAGTTATACCATCTTTGCCAAATTAAATAATAGTCTGTATCTTCTTTGTCTTGTAGTTCTTTGGTCAATCTATCCATTTCCGCGCATTCCATTATTTTTTGAATTATTTTTCCTTCTGTTGGCGTCTCTTCCAATTTCCATGTTTGTGCGTAAGTAATTCTTGCGGCTGTCAAGATGTGGATTATTAAGTATTGTTTTTCTATGTCGTAGTGTTTCGTTAATATTCCTAGTAGGTAGGTTTCTGGTCTTAGGGACACACTTTGGGAGATGGTTTCTTCCAGTTGTTTCTTTATCTTTTTCCAAAAATCTTTTGCCTTTGGGCATGTCCACCACATATGGTATAGTGTCCCTTTATGTGCTTTACATTTCCAGCAGTTTTGTGATGTGTTGGGGAACATTTTTGCCAAACGTGCGGGGGGAAGATGCCATCTGTAAAACATCTTGTATGTATTCTCCTTGTAGGGTACAGACATTGTCAGTTTGGTATTCACTTTCCATATTTTTTCCCATTTGTCAATTTCTATGTTATATCCAAAGTTTTTAGCCTACGTAATCATGTTTTCCTTAACCACCTCTTCTTCTAATTTATATTTTAATAAATAGTTATAGATTTTAGTTATTAATTTATTGTCTGATTCCAATAAGATTTTGTCTATTTCATTTGGTTCTTTTTGAATTCCAAATTTTTTAATGTCCATATTATATCTTGATTTTATTAGTAAATACGGCCACCAATCAATGTCTGTAACCTGTTTTTTCAACTCTTCTCTTGTTTTCAATTCTCCCTCATTGTTCAGCAGGTCTTTATATGTTTTCATTTTGTCCATATCCATTGTGTTTGGGTA